>LOEQ01002629.1:56781-85591 GCA_001685075.1 Bramus lutescens | reverse complement strand
AGGCAGCTACATATTTCTAAGTATTTCTACTGGTGGCCATTGGCCGTTATGTCTGTCTGTTCGGGGGAAAAAATAAGTATAATGGTCTTCATGTTCCTGAGAATTGGAGCTGAAAGGCTGGCAAAACATTTAATAGATGACCCGGATAGGGGAAGCAATACTTCATTTGCTGTAAAGCCATGGTTCAGTGGAATTCATTAAGAACATGACTATTAATAGAGTTATTCTTTTAAAATGAATAAACAAAATCAGCTTGAAAAGAAAAGACTAATAAGTAGAGTATATTTTTAAAGATTTCAAGTAGAAACTGCCTCACACGATGTCCTTCATATTTTTCTGTAAATTCATCTCAGATTTGATTTTATATGTGAGGCTTAGCATTCTACAGACAAACCTAATACATTGTAGTGATTTACATACCCATGTGGAATATGGAACGAAAAGGGCATTATTTCCATAAGGCTTGCAAAGTCACTCATAAAATGAAATTACCAGAGGCGTTTAGGGGAGGCAGTGAACCACACACCAGATTTATGTTGTCTTTGAGAAATGTAGAGGCATCAGAATTCATAACCCATTAAACAAGCCAGTGTGAGTCCATAAACAGTGGCTACACCACTGACAAGCTGTGAATTCTTTCCAAATACAAGGATGTGTGTTCGTCAGTCAGCTTCATTAGCACCATCCTTGGCACAGGGAAGACTGTGCCTTCACTCTGGGGTGGAAGGGGCTATGATATTTCTCTACATAGACGAATATACATGCAAACACACTAACCACCCACGGAAAGCACTCATAGGCAGACAGACCAAAGTAGAGCATAGCATTTGGCCAAAGACAACCTCCGACTATGTCATACTGCCAGGTCTACTCCTTTGCAGGATGGAGAATATATTTCTGCTTTCTCTGCCACTGTCAAAGTTTCACTAAGGATTCCTCATATTTATCTTGAGTCACCTCATGGGCATCTCCACATAATCTCTGCAATTGCGATGGTAAAACCTCTCCACTTTGAAGAGAACACATTCACACACAGAGCATAGAAATGAGTTAACAAAATTTTACACTATTTAATATGAGCATGTTTTATATTTAGGAAATTAATAGAAGAGCTTTTAAAGAAATAGTCCCTAATATGTGACTCCCTTGTTAAAAGAAAGCAACAAAAATCATATATTCATGATTTCAAAATAAATTTGAAAGCTTAGTATTGGGTCTACTTACACCTTTTTGTAAACAAATTAAAAGCATCTGGCTTGTGAGATAAGCATTCTATGACTCTGTTATGTGCAGCCGGTATGATCCCCTACATTGATTACCATGATGCTGTGTAGAGTGTTTCCTAGTCTTTATTTACTGCTAAGTGTTTCTAATCGTTGATAACTATAGTACCATGCATTTCCTTTCAGCATCCATGTAGCTGAGAAGCGAGAGCTGGGAGAATTCACAGTTATCCATGCGCTTACTGGGTGGTTGCCTGAAGTCATTCCTCTTCAGTAGGTTTTTATTTTTTCCTAAAGAAACATTTACTCATTATTGTGTCTTTGTTTATTGGGGAGGGGTATGGAGTGGTGTACCAAGGTATATATGTGGATGTCAGAAGAGAGCATGAGGGCTCCAGGGATTAAAATTAGGGCATCAGTCCTAGCAGCAAGCATCTTTTGCCTACTGAGCTATCTTATCAACCCCCCTCCACTAGGTCTAAAGACTAAGTTTCTCATATAATTTTTTTCTTTCTTTCTTACATTTCTTTATAATAGTCTTTAAGAACATTGCAAGAATGGCCATGTTTTTACAAAATGTTTGGTAGCATAGCATTTTATAGTTTTTAAAATTCCTTGGGAGTTTTAGGGTAAATTATTCCTCCTTATAAAGCAGAATAACCCACAAGATTCTCTGTTGAATGAAGGACAGACTAATTATAAATCAAGCAACCAAGAAAAATCTGTTTGTGTTTTTCTATCTGCAAGATTCATGCACCCAGCACACAGAAGGCCAGTCTGCCATGTTGTACAGTCAAGCCTTTCTTCAGTTCTAGTCCTTGTAATGCAACTCAAAATGCCAGTGAGGCTCACACGCTGTAGTCGAACGTACATGGCCACTGTACAGCAGTGCTCTATGGGAACATCCACACATATGTTACACAAGCCTGATCCCATACCTTCCTGCAGTGTGTCACAGCAGCTCTGCCCTCCACAGAACTCACCCTCCTGCTTTAGCAGGCCCTGTCAGTCCTGTGCTCAAAGCTCAACCTTCCCCACCTTCTGAAGGAAGTGTAGCTTTTTGATAGGTATATTCACACATACAGGGAGACTCCAGGTACTGAAATAGATAGCTCTGAACCTAAGCTCCTAGCATCTTCAGGAAAAAAAACATGTATTGTTAGGGAAATGTCAGGACAAAGGAAAAAGATTTGAGTTGCTTCAGGTGGCGATCTTGGGAAGGCAAATGGGTATTCTGAGAGGACAGATTATCACAGCTTGCTCTGTAGGTCCCATTCAGTCCACAGTTGTCTTCAGTGGTCATTTTTCTGCCTGCTGTGCTTGTCACAGTGACACCAAATAGAGTGTGTCCTTAACCAGTGTCTGGGAGTTGGGTTAGTAATTTGTAAAGTGTTTCAAAGGCTTCCTAGAAATGTGTAAACAATTCTTCAGACTCTCAAAGCAGAAGCACGTAGCTTATTTGTTTCATCCCCGGACTCCAAAGGATTCATTGAAATTAATGTTATTGACTAGGGTGGGAAAATCAACTCAGAACAGACAGAATAACAAGGAAGTAGGATAGATACGAATAATCCCAGAAAAGTGTGTGATTGTGTAAAACTGGACTATACACTAAGGAATTGTAGAGGACCAAAGGCATACTGATCAGGGAGGAGCTTCATAGTTAAAGGCCTTTGATACTTTCTTAAAAATTTTTCCACATCTTCAGAGAGTGAGGATATAATTGGAAAATTCTACTCAGGATGATGCCTTTGTATGCATATGGTATTTATACATGGATAATATACATACACATTTAAAGTATACGTATATATATATGTATTTATATATGCATATATAGCATATGCATATATAACATATAGACACACACGCACACACATATATATATATTTCACCTGCCATGATTTTAGCATGCCTGCCTCCTTTGCCAAACCCCAGTGATGCACTAATTTTGGTCTCTTTATCATCAAAGACTGACAATAGTAGGAAATTTTAATAGTAGCATTAAAAGCATGGTCAATGAATGGTATTTCTAAATAAAGTTGAGGTAGCAAATGAAATTAGTCTAATAAACTAAGAAGTTAACCAGTCTGTTACTAGCTTCTCGATGGCAGATAGAAAACAGGCATCTGAGAATTAATGCCAATGTTTTTCCTCTAAGTCCAGGATATGTGGACAGAGTTTGGGAGCTCTTGAAGGAAATATTGCCCGAGTTTAAGCTCACAGAAGATCCCAGTTCTGAAAGCAAAATTACAATGGCAGACAACAAACTGAAGGAACCCGGGAAAGAGATGAAGGATGCCAAGGAAGTGAAGGATGGAGAGGAAGTGAAAGAGGGGAAGGATTTCAAACCGGAAGGCTCCCTTACGACCCTGAAGGCTCCAGAGAAAGTCGAGAAATCTGCCAAGGGTAAGATACGGGAAGCCGTGCACCAGGCCGTGACTGAGATGCCTTACAGGCTCTATTAAGGCTAATGATGCTTTTTTGTTGTTACCATTTTTTAACTGTCTCTTTGAATTTTAGAATTCTCAGTGATGTGAACTGCAGATAATTATTGCCTCGTTACCTCCCTTTCAGTAAATATCAAAGGCGACTCTCAATTTTGCTGATATTAAATTCCTGTTGTGTTAGAAGGAGGCAAGATACTGAAGTCCAATCCCTACTAGGATACCTTTCTCATATTTATGTGCAGAGTGGGATGGAGCCCCACAGTGAAGTAGGAAACTGACCTTTTATGTAGCCTATGCTCATATCGCATTGTCAGAGAATGTGGTATGAGCATAGGTTACATAAATTAAAACTATTATAACATGGTGGTTCTAATCTGAAGAAAAATAATTTCAAATTTTTTTTACAAAGTATATAGTTATTTTATTTTCAAGATGAAAAGTTGATTGAATAATTGCTTGCTCTGTGTCTACTGAACTATTTTATAATCATGTATATGAAGAAACTGCTTGTGAAGTAGAATTAAATCTACTAGGAAGTACTTAGGTTTTTCTGCATATTTCCATTAAATGTTCCTTCAGATATTTTATGTTTTATAAAGTATTAACATTTTGTCATAATTATTCTTTATCAAGATTGTTTCTAACTAAGGAGGGAGAGAGACAGGAGATCACAAATTGTAGACAGCTTGGGCAACCATGTGAGCTATGTTGAGACCGTGTCTTAAGAATCCAAAGGTTATAACTCAGTGCTATAACACTTGCCTAGCATAGGCAAGGCTTTAAGTTTGATTCCAAGATCTAAAAGGAAAAGAAAAATTGATAAAAGATCTTATCTGCCAGCATATGTTACCATTATCATACAGAAAATTTTATTTTATATCTTCAAAATATATCAAGGTGAGAGGCATGAACAATGTGTGTTCACTCAGGCCTATTTCAATGAAAATAAGCAATAAAGAAATGTGAGTGGATTTATTTTTTTCAGTATATTTTCAATTAATTTTCTTCTAGAAGTCCTTTTTGATGCTTTACAAGTTAATATTCAGGTATCCAATCGTTAATACTCACCTAAATATACTCTTTGCTGACAAAAGTACAGGTAATTTTCTAGGAATTAGTGATAAACATGGTAAACAGAACCAGATGTGGAAAAACCCAGCTTCTGAATCTGATGGTCCAGTGGGAAACACTGACTAATACAAACGAAGCTATGCTAACCTGCGGTTGAAAAATAAACCTTAAAGATGAATACGGGACGCTATGGCAGTTGTTAAAGGGGACTGTTGTAGTCTACAAAGATGGGCAAGAGTAACGCAATGACGAAGATGAGTGCGGCCGGGACCCTGGTGGCAGAGGAGAGCCAGCACGGAGATTAGGAAACACATGGAGGATGGCAGCGTATTGGAGGGCAGGGTGCACGATGTGTTTAGATGAAGCAGAGCGAAAGGATAATTGGTTGAAGAAGAGCTGGACTGCAGCAGGAGTGGTCAGCTTGAGAGTTAGAGGTCCTGGTCTTCATGTAAGTGTTGCTGACCTATTGTCTGCCAGTGGAGAGTTTGGAGGAAATCAAGATCAAATCTGCTTTTTCAAAAGATGGTTTCGGCCATCACTACCAGGAATATTTGGGAGGAGGGGAGCTGAGAGAGGATCAGAGAGGAAATTCTGGGCAGATGTAGATTAAAGCAGTTTGGGAATTATTGGATCAACTCGTGTTAGAATAAATGGCATCTTGGAATAGGGAAAGTGGAGAGGCCCAATAAGAAGACTGATTCGAGAAGAAAAAAAAAGTAACTGGAAAAGAGTAGAACTTGGTTTGTGCAATTTATGGAATTCTGAGTTGTAAAATTGGATAGCTGGCGAGGTCTACCAGAAGGCACTATAGAATGATTTTGGTGGTATTTATTCTGAAATGCCTTAAAGCTCATCCATGAACTTTTAATATCAAAAGTCCCAAACTGTGTATTTAGGAGACGTTCACAGGTGCACTGTGATATTTCTCAAGAATACAGCATGGACTAAGAGGCAGGAACTGAGTCCAGAGATTATAAAGATCTGAGAATTGGCACCAATGACTGACCGATGAGGGGGAGAAAAGAGTAGCAGGAAGAGTGGGCCAAGAAAACACAAGTGTGCTTGCTTTGAAATCAAGGGGGGAAGTTCCTTCAAGAATAAGAAAGGCTGTTTCAAATATTCTAGTCAGCTGAACCGTGATGTTCACTTCAGTTTCTCCACGAGACTGTTGATTGTGAGAGTTAGGGACATTGGGAATGGAGCATATGGAAAGCTGTGGAAGAGAGCCATAGAAACAGGAAGAAATACAATGCACAGACAAGTCTGCGAGAAATTCGGCTTTGAATAACAATAGAGCAATAAACGGGAAGCTGATAGTTATTAGCATGAGATACACAGAATCTACATCGGTTAATTTAATGAGGGAGAACTTGGCAGTTCCCAGGGTAGCTCTCTAGTGTGTGGTGGATTCCATTCTTTCTCCCTTCTCAAGAAACTGACGCCAAGGCTCTCATCTAAGATGGATATTCCCAGGAACCACCTAGAACTGCTGAGTTCTCCTCAGCTGCAGGAACAAGTGCTCCTTCTTTCTAATGTGCAGGCACAGGCCATGCAGCCATGGGGTGAACAGATACAAGGGGAGGTTGGTAGACAAGCTTGGTGTGGAAGAGGTTGAGGATTTATGACACAAAGATTTGAATATTCTCTGGTTCTAGGAGCCTAGCTATGAGCTGAGATTGAGGAGACTTGGTGGAAATTCAGTAGCAATGTGGTGATATCTGTAAAACTAGGGAAGAATAATATCCAGTAACATTCAGCTGATAAGTTATTTATAGTGAGGCCAAAAAATCATAGAATTAAATGACAGATGACATATTAGTCTAGTGGTAAACACTAAGACATTTTTATTTACATGTTTTTATGGGATATATTATAAATAAAATTCTAAATAGGAGTTTGAAAGTAAAGTTCAGTTTTAAAATTGTAACTGAAATCACATACGGCTGCACAAAATTAGCTTAATTAAGTTGTGTCATTATTCAGAAAAAACAAAATTTTATTATCCAGTTTTTAATATTTAAATTTCTCAAAGAGCTCAGCCTACATTTGAAGTTTATAATATGTCTGACATATATTTAAAATCTATTCTAAACACCATGAGACAGGTTTATTTTCTATGCTAATTGATATCAGAAGTAGATGAGGTCATATTTTTAATAACTGCACCTCTTTTTTAAAAAGTGATCAGGCGACCAATGAAGGTTATAAATTTAGCAGTTGATGTAGATAATCTAAACACTCATTCCAAATTGAAGAGACTTATTAGGCAAAAAAAATACTTTGCATTTTAAAAAAATTAAAGTCTTTTCATGGAACTATGTTCATGAGTGAAAATTCAAATGGTGGGGACAACTCGGTAGATGGTTTATTGCACAGGCCATACTGGAAACAGGTGATTGGTTTGTGGGCATTGTTGGACTTCATCCCCACAAGAGGATGGTTTACTGAAAGAAAATGGTATTTGTTTGAGCTAAAGTCCCCAAGTAGGGTAAGTTGAGAAGGTCCCGTATAGATAGAACTAAACTTGCAATGCATGCTTTGCTGTTCTTGTTTGTTTTGATTTTAAGATGAGAAAATTAACCTGACATTGCAATTAAATATAAAATAAATATATTCAAGGGGCTGAAGAAATAGCTGCCTGGTTAAGAGCACTTTTGGCCAAACATGAGTATCTGAGTCTAGATCTCCAGGATCTGAGTCTAGATCCCCAGCATTCACATAGAGAGCGTGGGGGCTGCCTGTGTTAACCCTAGCACTGTTGGGGGCAGAGTCAGGAAGATGTATGGAGTTTCCTAGCCAACAAGTCTAGCTGAAATAGTAGGTTCTGGGTTCAGTGAGAGAGAGGGAGGGGGAGAGAGAGAGACAGAGAAAGAGAGGAGAGAGGAGAGACAGAGAGAGAGGAGAGAGAGAGAAAGAGAGGCAGACAGAGAGAGAGACAGAGAGAGGAGAAAGAGAGAGAAAGAGAGACAGACAGAGAGACAGAGAGAGAGGAGAGAGAGAAAGAGAGGCAGACAGAGAGAGAGACAGAGAGAGGAGAGAGAGAGAAAGAGAGACAGACAGACAAAGAGAGAGACAGAGAGGAGAGAGAGAAAGAGAGGCAGACAGAGAGAGAGGAGAGAGAGACAGAGGAGAGAGAGAGAAAGAGAGACAGACAGACAGAGAGAGAGGAGAAAGAGACAGAGAGAGGAGAGAGAAAGAGATTGAGACAAAGGAGAGAGAGAAAGAGAGAGGAGAGAGGGGAAAGAGAGACAGAGGAGAGAGAAAGAGAGAGAAACAGAGGAGAGAGAGAGGAGAGAGAGAGGAGAGAGAGAAAGAGAGACAGAGGAGAGACAAAGGAGAGAGAGAGAAAGAGAGAGAGGAGAGAGAGAGGAGAGAGAGAGGGGAGAGAGAGACAGAGGAGAGACAAAGGAGAGAGAGAGAAATAGAGACAGAGGAGAGAGAAAGAGAGAGACAAAGGAGAGAGAGAAAGAGAGAAAGAGAGAGAGAGGAGAGAGAGGAGAGAGAGAGAGACTCTGTCTCAAGGGAGAAGAGAAGAACTTGAGAGCAGGACACCAGCACCCTCCTGTGCATGTGCTTGTGCTCCACAGGTACTCATGCTCACAGCACACAAATGCATTCAAGTCACTATCCACGTGCAACATAAAACTGGATATAATAATTTAATTATTACACATAATATTAACTAATTCTGCCCAGATTTCACAGCCCATGTTAATTTTTAGAATTGTTTTCTCTCATTTAATGTGGTATTAATCAGAGGAGATTACATTTTGGGAGAAATCAAGGCTGAGTTTTACATTTAAGTACTATTTTACATTATTTACATTAAATACAGTTTTACATATAAGTTTTGACTTTCTTAGGACGTACTGGCTGAATATGTAGCACAGCCTGAGGTTTTCTAGATAAAAGATTTACCATTTTTTCTTAATGTGTCAGAAAAAGCAGATGCAAAAGACCTTGGGAAGAAGAGGAATAAGGATGGAGAGAAGGAGAAGGAAAGATTCAAATTTTCACTCCATGGTTCGAGACGCTCATCTGATGTTCAGTACTCTATGGAGTCCTTGTCAGAGTGTAAGCTCTCAGTCTCTTACAGTAACTACCTTAGTCTCTGCCTAAGCTGATGGAAAATGTCGGATCGTAGAAAGTACACTTTCTCTTTTGCCATGTCTAAGTAAGCATGTTCAAGTTTTCCCTCCAACTTCGGCTCCTTCGTGTGAATGATGGGTTTGCATGTTGTTAGGGGATGAAAACAAAATCGAAATTGCCATTGACAAAACTTCATCTTTTAAAAATAACTAAATTCTGCTTTCCCCCCCTTTCTTGGTCAAAGTAAAAGAAGCAACACCCCTTGCCTTAGAACTCATGATACACTCATGGTGACCCACACTTTTAATCCCAGCACTGCGGAGGCAGAGGCACGTAGATTTCGGGATTCGAGAGTAGCATGATCTGCATAGTGAGTTCCAGGCCAACCAGTGCTACACAGTGAGATCCTGTCTTAAACAAACAAACAAGCAAACAAACAAAAACCCCAAGTATCAAATCAAACAGCAACAAACGCAAGGAAGTCATGAATATGCCGAATATGACCCAGATTGGGGCTGTGAGCTCTGGCTATAGTCAGATCTCTGCTTCAACACTGGGTGGAGGAGTGCTAGGCTAGTGAGAGAGTCCCTCATCAGCCAGGTTCCCTTTCTTCTTCATCACCACAGCAGCGTCTAAGAGAGTTCTCAGAGATAAAGTCTGAATTATTCATCGGTTGGTATGTCACGTTTCAGCATATTCATGATGACTGTTTTAATTCTGAAAAGTGCTTAAGACAGAACCCTGGTTTCCGCTGAGCTCTACAGGATGGATGTCATCTGGCATAAATAAGAGAATCAGAGTGCCTGTGTAGACATCCTTTTCCTATGCTGTTAATTTTAAGTGGCTTTGGAAGATGCATTCCCTTCAGTCGGCTGCTTCAGTTCCATTTGTAGCAGCTTGGAGATGGACCCTGAGTTTTCAAAAGATACCTGACATATAGATTCAGTTCCTGCGTGAAACAATGACTTGATTTCTACATTATTTGTATTCAGTTTGACAATAGAAATGCAATATGCTGTACCTAGGTCTGAGAAGGCATGGAAAATTTAATATAAAACTTATGTCTTATTAATTTTTGGAAATTATTATTTATCACAGCTGTAATTACAATAAAATGGCATTCATAGCTTTAAAATTCTATAAATAAGATAAATGAAGGTTACAAAAGTTCTTTAGATATTTATGTATGTTTTTTCACATGAGTGCTTACATTTCTGCTATATCTACTACAATCCACTACATGCTAATAACTATGTGACATTTAAGGGTCCCCCTCCCAGGTTGTTATCTTCAAAGTAAATGTATTCATGAATGCAACTTACAAATGATTCAAACAGTACATTTTATTGTTTTAATTACAAGAAATTAAGGCTATTTATGACTGTCAGGATTTCTTCTAAACTGTATTGTATATGGTTCTGTCCTAGAGTTCTGACGCCTTTAATTGTGTAGATTCTGAAGCTCTTTGCCAGGAGAAGTGGGAGAAGAGATGGGATGATTATGGTTGAGATCTTTAAGGGCCAAACTCATTGATCACTTCTGTTTGTATTCCTTTCAATCACAGGGAGTTGGAGAGACATTTTGGCTAGATGTTTTAGAAAAAGAGGACTCCCTCTGGTGGACAGTAGCTAACCTCTGTCAAATTTTACTGTCCTGAAGACTAGATACCCATTTCAGCCTTCCCGTATATATATATATTTTATACTTTACAAAAACTATGACCCAAACTATTCAGTAACTGCACTTAGTTAAAGTTCTAAGACCTTTGGTATGTGTACTTGCACACACATACAAGCGTCACACATCATCTCTTATGTTTTGTTGAAGACAGATTAACTGCAGTATGAGTTCCCATTCATAAAATGAAACGAGGGTGAATTCTAGTCATTGCTCATTATCAACTATACAATTCTCCTGAGACAGACCTCTGTAGACCTTTGCCCCCACAGATTGGAAGCCTATTGGCACCGGCTGTGATATTTTGGAACAACTCCAAATGAGCTGGAAGTGGGTTTGCAAATCCAGGAAGTTGATCTTCAGAGTTCACCTATTTAACCACTGTATTATTCTTCCCCTCAATATCTGCTGATAGAGCAATCTTTAAGTGTTGGACAATTTCCTGACCAACTAAATTCAAAATGTAACTTAAAGAGAAACTTGGATTCAGATTGTGACATTAATGAAAAACGCCTAGGTTTTAATATATGAATGAATCAGACCCTTCTTAACATCTGACCAAAAATTTGCCAGAAATATTAGGTACACAAACGTATTACCTACAAGTTAACTTAGATTTTGTAACTTAGCAAGTGTCAAAAAATATATTTCAAAGGCTCAAAGTCTGGTAAAACTAGAACATGATTTTGTAGGATTGTAAGGAGGGCATTTTCTGAGTTTGGAAGAGATTGCCAAGTTTCGTAACTTTCACTCTCCAACTAAGAGCAGCTGTGCTGTGTTTCCCCTGGTTCTTTTAAAGGTAGATTAGCTTGAGCTTGTGCTGTAACCCATGAAACATGAGCCGGAGTGATCCTTTCAGTTCATGGAATGCCCCATGCACAATTCTTCCTTTGCTCTCCTGACACTGTTGAGAGCATAGTGTTACAGAGTGAGTGGGAAGAGTGGGAAGCCATGAAAAACTATGTGGAGACCTGCCTGTGTATCTGTAATGTCCACTTCATGCTGTGTGTAAGCAAAAGGAAACTAGTAGTATTTGGAAAGCCATATAATTCTGAGCGGCCATTACAGTAGTTGGAATCACTTAGTGATGCACGAAACATTGCTGAGGTTAGTGTGTCAGTTACAAGGTGAAGATACGTGGGCCCTGCTTAGCAGTGGGGTGGCTGCAATGAGGAAGGAAGTGTCTCAAGCTGACATTCACTAAGACCTAGACATTCACCACAGAAGTTGGTAAAACTAGAAGATTTTACAGGTTGGAAAGTGGCTATGCAGTTGATGATTTTAAATTTCAGAAATATGTGGAAGAGTGACTATTAATGCAAACTGTTTAATTATAATATTTAGTTTTAGCGGGGCATTTCATATAAAAGATCAACCCGGCAATAACAGTCTGTTCAAAAGAAAAAGGAAAAAAAATGCCAGAGATCAAAGAACTATAGAATTAAGGAGGCCACTTCTTAACCACAAATGAATTGACCTAAAACTTTTCAGAGGACCATGATTTCCATATGTATGTGTCATTATACTGTGTTGTTATTCTTCCTCCCTCACTGCCAGCCCCTTATCTCCCTCTGTCTAGTTCCCACTCTTTGTCCAAAAAGTTCCCCTTCTCTTTCACGTCTCTTATGCCATCATATTCTTTTTGTACCCCTCTCTTAATATGTCTCTTCCTCCTCTATCATAATCCCCATCCTAATTTAATGACACATGCACACATACCCATACGGCCACACACATGTATACTATCAAACTGAATTTCTACATATGTGTACCAAGTAAGCCTGTTAGAAAAATTACTTTGCTGTTGAGTTTTGCAGCATATTGTGAAATTACAAACACCTTCTGGTGGAAGATGATCCCACAGCCTTCTGGTCAACCTAGTCTTCTGCTGTTGCTATAAAAGCAGCAGTTCTCAATTCATGGGTCACGACACCTTTGAGGGGGTCAAACAGCCCTTTCACAGAGATCTATTAAGATCATTAGAAAACAGATATCTAATTATGATTCATAATAGTAGCAAAATAACAGTAATAGAGTAGCAGTGAAAATGCTTTATGGTTGGGGGTCACCACAACATAAGGAACTGTATTAAAAGGTCACAGCTTTAGGAAGATTGAGAACCAGTGCTCTAGAGAATAATTGATAATAAGGAGTGACTGGACAGGCTAGGTACCCCTTTACATTAATTTCTCACATTTTATACCTCTTCAGCTTGCATCTTGCATCTGTTTCTTAACCTATCTTCAATTTAGCTTTCTCACTTGAAAAAAACCATGCCATACCAAACTTATTTCATAGGGCTTGTTTGAGAACTGACGCATGCAAACTTCTTATGGCAGCAATTAACACATAGGAAACATTCAGTGAGAGTCAGCCACTGCACAAGCATTTGTTGTAGTATTTGTAGTAATTTTGTAATTATTTGGAGTTCATCTCCTGGTAAATCAATGTTCTAGGCTGAAATTGTTATATATTAAGACAGTACAATCTAACAGATGATGAATAAAGATAAAAGTGATATTTGAGTAATTCTACATGCTAGATAGCAGAACTTCCTGATATATTCTTTTAGGAAACGCAAAGAGCTTCATTCCTGTGAAATGAGGCATCTAAATCATAATAACTTGGTGAAACCCTCTAGGCAATAAAGCACTTACAATTAAAATGGCGGTTTTAGCAACAAGGATACTCATAGATACTAAAAAATATTGTAAAGTCGTTTTAGAAATTAGGATTTTAAATGTCATCTCTTCATATCAAAGTGGGCCTTTTTTATCCCTCTTTTTAGATTAGTCAATTATTACACATGCTAAAATGCAGGTCTGTCTGTTTTGCCATCTAGGAAGTTTGATGAGGAAATCACATGATTTCTGTCAGAGTTGTAAATAAATGATGTTATAGAACCCTTGAGGTCTAATCCCAGGACTCAGGAGGCAGAGGCAGGAAGATCACTGTGAGTTCAGGGCCAGCCTGGTCTAAAAGAGCTAGTTTCAGGACAGGCTCCAAAGCTACAGAGAAACCCTGTCTCAAAAAAACAACCAAACAACATTAAAACAAAAGGAAAAAAGGAAGGAGATGCACTGTCCTAACCTCGTAAAATAAGATGAGACAATAGTTACCTGAGCCTCATTATAAATAATCATTATTACTTAGGAATAACAGACACCTTAGAGGTTATTTTTTTGGAAATTATTGCTTCTTCTCTTTTCCCAGACACTCAAGTAGTCTGTTATAGGAGAACCATAGAGAGTTCAAGTTCCATTGTATAATGTTGAATGATGGAGTATAATTTAGACCAAAATAAATTTGTACATAAAGATGTTAACATCAAAATTTAGGAGGCAGTTAATGTGATGGGTGATTTTATGTCTCACTTGAGCCATGGGGTACTCAGAAATCTGGGCAAATATTGTGTGAAGATGCTTTTAGGATGATATTAATATTCAGATCAATAGGTGGAGTGAAACAGCTCATCCTGTCTCCTGTGAATGAACCTCATCCAATCAGGTAAATGCTGGATATGCAAAAGTTTGCCCTCCTCCCCCTTGAGTGCTTAGAGACTCAAACCAAAACACCGACCTTTCTTGGGACTGGAGTCATCTTTAGACAGGAATTACTCATTACTTCACTTGGGTCTTCCTCAGTTGCCTGACTTACCCTGCAGATTAAACAATAATTATATAGACCAACTCCTAATAATCACCCTATTTCCGTATCAGTCCTGTTTCTTAATGCAACAGGATTGATGCAGATGTTGGTACTATGACTTAATGTGCTGGTATAACAAATACTAAAAAATACAGCTGAATGATATTTGGATGAGCTTGAGATGCACACTTGAAAAGTCCTGAATGGCTGTAAATGGCTGAGTGATAAGAATTCCAGGTGTGACAGATGTTATGGGACAAGTCCTACCTGGAAACAAGGAGGATGTGGTTCAAAAGGAAAGGTGATTCTTATTGTAAACTGGAAAGGAGGTTGCTGGAATTGTATTCTAGTGTTTTGTAGAAGCAACAACATGTGACACTGCATAGTTACCTGAGGTGGTTTCCAAGCCGTGCTGGGCATGAAGGCCAAGTTCTTAGCTATGAGTGGTAATATATGAGAGATGGGAGGTTCAAAGAAAGGGATCGTAAACCACAAACCAATAAAAACTTAAAGACTAGAAAAAATTTCACTCGGACCTTATCCTAAAGCAAGAAAGCTTATAAAAGAGTGCCAAGGGTGTGGCTTGAAGCCATCCATAAGGAAGTTACTCACTGTGGAGTTCACCAGGTTAAGTCCACAAAGAGTAGGGATAGAAATGGTATTATCCACACAGAGGCCATCTTTTAGAGGAAACACAGATAAGATGAAGGAAGGCTGTTTGTAACTTTACAATACTGGATCATAGAACTATTTGGCTATGAGTGAATATGCAGGTAAGTCCCCAAGATGATCCAGAGGCAATCAGGACTGCATCTAATCAGGCTCCCAGGAGACAAGGCTGTTTCCCATTTAGCTGCAGAGGGTGAGCCCTGCTTCTTGCTTTTAGTAACCCCTACTACCTACACAAAGAGCCGAATGGGCCTCTTTGCAAGGGCTCTTTATGAGTGAAGCTATTGCAAAATGTTCTCACAGGTTCTCTGGACAAAGCCAGTGAGGTAGGTCACCATTCGGGGACTGAAGGGAACAGTGGGCCCAGCAGACTGATAATCCAACCAAGAGAACTATTCCCAAACCTACCAGTGGAATTTGCCTTGCTAAGCTTTTGTGCAAACTGGGTTCCTATCTGTCCTATGCTTTTATCTCTTTCGTGCTTTGGAGTCACAGTTCTTGTCAAGTAGAAATAGCAATGTAAGAACTCTAGGAGATAGTTTTCTTTTTATTTATAGCTGAATAAAACTTCATTGTATATGTTTAAACAAACAACCAAAAAAAAAAAAAGAATTGTAGGAGAGAAGTTTTGCCTCGAGATGGGTCATGCCTTCAGTTTCACTGGAGGTGAGTTAGGTATTTCAGTGACACTTGGGGCTTGAAATTGATATTGAACTGAATTAAAGCTTTTGGTGCTGGTGTCCTGGGTAGAAGGAATTTGTGTATGTGGACGACACAGTCTACAGAGGAGCAGAGCTTATGGAGGAGGTTGTTTCTCTCTTAATTCATATGTTGAAGCCATAACCTCTAATGTAAGTGCTTTTGGAGATTCCTTTAGGGTGGTAGTTAAGGTTAAATCATTATTAAAAAAAAAAGAGGAAAAGATACCAGACATATTCTCCCCTCTCTTTCTGTTTCTTAGTTCCCCCCACTTCTCCTTCCCTGGTCTCTTCCTCTCTGCTTCCCTGCTCTTCTATCTCTCCTATAAAAGAGGCCACACTGAGAAGGTGACTGTCTAGTTTCATGTTGATGATCCATGTATGGTTTTTTTTTTTCCAGGTTCCTCAGCAGTACAGTCTCCTCAAATGGTTGTATATGCTACCTTTACACCACTCTGTTTGTTTGAAAACAGGATCTTTACGTTAGAGAAGATGGTAAGACTTCAAAACCAAGAGCTATCATGTCCTTATGTGTGATGGAGGGGAGGTACATGCTCCTGTACTAAGGGGCTGGAACATCCACAATTATCTCAATTGTTCATAGTACTATCTCATTATATAAAGGTAAAATACACATTTTAAAATATTTTTATATTATGTACAAAAGAAAAAGAGAGGAAGTATACATTTCAATGAAATTCATGTACATCATTCCTGACAATCACTTTTCAGCGACTAGAGTACACATATGTTGTAGAGAGAGAGAGAGAGACAGAGACAGAGAGACAGAGGCACGGTTTCTCTGTATAGCTCTGGCTGCCCTGGAACTTGCTCTGTATGCCAGACTTGCCTCAAACTCACAAAGATCCACCTGCCTCTGCCTCCCGAGTGCTGGGATTAAAGGTGTGCACTACCATTGTGTTGAGCCCACAGGTGTTATACAGTAAATGTACAGCTGTTGGATCTATTGGACTTTTCATGGGCTGTATGTACGTACACTCCACATGGAGAACCCATTTTTGCAGAGCCGCAGGCACACCTGTCCTTTGGATAAGTCACTGTCAATTCTGTAAAAATCTTGTGAAATTGTCTCCCTTCTAGACTATCCCAGCAGTGTATAAATCTGGCATTTCCTGTAAGGCGACTGGGTACTCCCCCCACACCATGAAGCCATGGTGTGAAAAGGATTCAGTCAAGTTCTTGTTCTCACAGCCAAAATCTACATAAAAATAGTCCCCCACAACCGTTCTTTATTGTCAGGAGTCACTGATAAGAAAGGCACCTCATACAGGAGTTAATATGTCTGCTCTAACAGCAGACTCAGGAAGGTGCGATCTACTGGTCTGCTCTGACTTAACAGGTTACTAATATTCTGTACTTTCCCTTTAACTTGGTTTCAGCTAGCATAGGATCATAGCCCAGAAAATTAACCGTTTATACAGGAAAATGGCCTGAGTCACTAAAACTAGCTTCAGAGCGAAAAATTTTCACTTGGGCACACTGATGGAGTCAAAAGCCAGCTAGAAACTAATGCAAATCAAGCCCTCAGGTTAGTGTAGCCACCAAGGCTGTGTTCCCAACTGCAGGAGAACTTGACAGCCACGCCCCCTCTGAGAGGTAAGGTGCCTCCTTGCCAAATCCACAGTTTTCTTGTGACTGTCAAAATGCATGCCTGATACCATTATAATCGCCTATGGGATTGTTAACTAGTCTGTATGCTTATTTAAACTGATAGCTTTGTGGTGATCAACCCCCCTTTTTTACCCTTTTTCTTGTTTTATCCTTATCCTTGTGCCTTATGTCTGTTGCCTTACCCTTAGCCTTATACCCTTATGCTTCTTTTCCCTTCTTTTAGCTTCCCCCAAGGAATAAAGAAACTTTCAGGGTGTGTGTGTGGGGGGGACGTACCTAAGTCAGCCAGTTTTCGCTTGCCATAGAAGTCCTATTCTGAACCCTGAGAGGGTGCTGAGGCTGGTACTCGGTAACCGTGATATACCGCCACCCAGTCACACATATGTTCTTAAAGTGCGATGATAATACATACCTTTGCACTAAGACTGGGGAACCACAGCCATGATCTTCTTGCATCATAAGACAATGCAGAATAAACTCTACTTGCTTTTAAGCAACAAACTTAATAACATAATACATTTAGTAAATGTAGCCAAAGGCAATACAATTAAATTGTGCATAGTGTATACAATCAGGCATAGAGTGTGTACATGCTGGTATATGTTTTTTGGTTCCTTTTTCTATGCATATGTTCTATATTAAACTCTATACTTTTGTTCAGTGTGGAGTCTTATTTTATGCTCCATTTGGAAGTTGGCTTTTTGTTTAACAGTTGTCCCTATAGTGTCACATTTAAATAATATGTTTAGTGATTATATAACAATTATGTTATTTATTTTGAGCAACTTTTTGTTCTTTGAGGAAAAAGCAAGCTCTCACCTCTTGTAATAATATCTGTTAAGTTACCACACAGTTTATTTAGATGAATGCAGCCATACATTGACAGCATTGTTCCATCCTGACCCTATGTGGGGACTTTAGACATACATACTGTAAAGTCACTACATTAAATTGTAAAAATAGAGTGCACTCTGATACAATTGTACATAAATATCCATTGTGTTAGAGTTAATTTGATAATTAACTTGAAAAGTAAGTATTCCAATAGGTTTACTGTTTCCCCATGTGTCACATTCATTTCAGATTAACCTGAGAGCACAATACCATCATTTCAGAAGCCGTTATTACCAGCCAAAGTCTATGCATAAGAGTAGGAACATAAAAATGACAGAACTCAGGATGCTAGCACGAGCATAGGGACAGAGGCAGGTTCTGTTCTTTTTAATTCAAAGTTAAGTAACAAAAGCTGTGGCTGAATAACAGACTCAGAACTTTTCACAGTTTCTGGAAATCAGCAGCTCCCCACAATCAAATGTATGCCCAAAGTGTCTCTAAAGGCAAGACTCATGTTTACTTTAGGCCTGATGGTCTCTTCCTTCATGTGAGCCATGGGTACCATTTTAGGTGCTCTAGATGGTAAATATGCAAAGTATGGATCATTAAAGTACATCAGCCATATGCTGTGGAGTGTCACACCTCATATCCAAGAGATACTCAAACTGCTTATTAAAACTGTAGCACTCAATGCACATTAATTCTTATATTATAATAATATAAACTACATCTCAGGGAATATGCTCTGATTTTAAGGTATAAAGATGAGTAACATAATCTAAATTCCTCACCATGAAGCTCAAATTCTATAATGGAGTGGACAACAATAATTAGAAAACTGTTATAACAGGGAGTATGTTAGGTACCTAGGTAAACTGTGTTTGTTGAGTAATGGCACAAATGAATACCTATATAAATAAGGGGAAATCAGTGTGGGGGTGTGACCGGACACAAAACATGGATCTTCTCCCTAATGGGCAGCTAGGGAGGTCTTCCCAAAGGAAGCTAAGTCTTTAACCTGAGGTCTAAGAAGTTATGCTAGCAAACAGGAGAAGGTGTGTTCAAAGCAGAGATCATTTCGGGAAGTCTGAAGGGCAAGGCTACCACATAGATTCCCTGCTCTGGGAACTAACAAAGATTGGGTTAATTGTAAAGAAGTTTCAGAAGCAACTCAAGTTATGGAATTAAGGACAGAATATTCTTCACAAAATTTTTTTTTTATTTTTTCCTTAGATACAGTATCGTTATGTAGCTCAGTTGTGATCTTCTTGATTCAGGTTCCTCGGTGTTAGAAACAAATGTGTACCACAACACCATTTTAAACCTTTCCTTTGGATTCCATAAAGGATTTAAAATGCCAAAGACTCTGGAATCAATCTGTTGTCTGTAACATGATTATGAAGGATCCATCACAGATGTCACCATTTGTCTGGAGTGTTGTGGTCCCCTATCCTATCTGATGGTTCTTTTAGGTTGACTTTCTAGGAGGTTGATCTATTCCCCTGTAAATATCAACTAGTATAGAGAATATAAGTATACCTTTTAAATCATAAATCCATAAGAAATGGTTCTTCTCTATTTGAAATTTTGTAAAATGGAGGCTAACACTAAAGTTACAGCCCCAAAGCATGTTAAGATCAACATACATAGTTAGTGACTTGCATTTGGCTAAGAAGTAACGATGACTACAGAGGAATAGAGCAAATCATCAAGAACTACCCTATGTGATCCAGCACCCCTCCTATCACACACTACCCTTAAGTTCACTCCCGAATTTGCAATGGCTTTTACTCTGGGGCAGTGATTTGATTTCATGGTGGCTTCTAACACCTAAGAAAAGAAATATTTGTTTTTATGCTACTTTACAAATTAAAGAAATTTCTGAATGTTTTCATAGTAAATTGGAAGAGTCTATAAGATAAAAAAAGTGAAAAACTTTTCTTCTTAGGTACTTTTAAAAATCAGGGTATAATTTTTCTCCTAAGTTTGAATTATTATCTATACCATGATTACTAAACATGTGAAATCATTAGAAAGAAAATGGTTCCTGGAGGAACTGACTTTAGTGTAGTTGGTATTTCATTATTTTACTTTAAATGTTAAAGCCATCTGTGGTTGTAGTATGGATCAATTAAACTTTCTGTTTCTGTCTCTGTCTCTGGCTGCTGTCTAGCTGCCTCTCTCTTCTATAATAGACTTCAGACAGCATTTAGGAGCTACAGTTATGTTAAAATAATGGTATGATGTATTCCAAAGAAAGCGACTTTAGTACTTAATGTTTGACTTTGGGACATATCTGTCAGGACAGCTTCTATCCTCACTGTCAATGCCTCTATTGTCTCCAGTAATGGAGGGACTTCCTGAGGAAAACCCCGGTGTTAGAGATTACAATCTATCATAGATAAGGCCAGTTCTTGTCACCTTGCAAGACTTAACATATTTAAAAACATTTTTATGTTAAATAACAATTGTGAGTTTTTTTAAAAAAACTTTTAGCTAATAAAAACTGTTTTTACAGCTTTAATCTACAAAATACTGCCTACAGATTTTTATATTTTCTTTGCAATTTAGGCTCTCAAGTGATCTAATCTTTTCAATAAGCAAATATGGCTTTAGGAAAACTTAAATATGCAAATAATAAATTAATACATGTATAAATATAACGTTATTAATTCAATAAATAGAAATATAAATATACTATATACTATTGCATAAACATGTTATAATATATAAACATATATAAATATAATATAAATATATACATTAATAAATAGAAATGTTGATGTTGTTTCTATTAAGAGCTAGAAACATTGGTGTCCCTGTTTTCCTATATTGCAGAAGTGTTGCTTTTAGATACAAGAGGTGATGAAAGATTCATTTCAAATCTTCTTTCCATCTCATAGGCGAATTCTGCAGAGAAACTTAGGGAATACGGGCTTTCTCATATCTGTAGCCACCCTGTGCTGGTGACCAGAAGTAGGTCTTGTCCCCTTGTGGCACCCCCAAAACCTCCCTTACCTCCCTGGAAACTCATTCGCCAAAAAAAGGAAACGGTCATAACGGATGAAGCTCAAGGTATGCATCCTGTTGCCTTACAGTCTAATTTACACTTCTCTGGGGCTTACCAGTGTCTCCCATGGAGAATGGTATGTTTGGAGGTAAGCCACGCAGCCCTGTACCCAAGCTACTCGACTCATGTCCGAATTATGATGTATTTAAAGAACTGAAGTATGCATACTGTATTTGGTCCGGTGGCTCCACAGTGACCATGGACTATGCTAGGGTTCATCATGTAAAGTAAAAAATTAGCAAAAATGGGAAGGGAGTTCCATTCTGAAGGATAGTGCAGAATGATCAGCCGGACGTGGCTACCTACCTGAGCCTTGTTTCTTTTCCCATTCAACTTCAGAGTTCACTGAAGTGACGTGCGCTACTCTCCTTTCTCACTGGTAATTTCTTACTTCTAAACTAACTTAACACTTATGCATACCCACAACCAAATCTCAACCCACTATTTCCTTGCTATTCCTGGCACTTCCTGCTTCTTCTTCCACTATAGTCTCATGAACCAGCTCGCATTCCTCAGCATGTCCTATGTGGTTGTGTCGAGGAGGTTAATTGAGGGACACTTTTGCTTTTTAAAGAAAACATTGATATAGAAAGTCACCCTTAAATCATTAGCAAATACAAAGCCTTGTCTGTCTTTCACCATTTGAGTTCTCACTGTTTTACTCCATAAAAGAAACTGGCTATAGACAAAAGAAAGCTAACATTGGTTGGTTGGTTACAAATCGTTTCACTTAAAAATGTCTCTGTTCATTCCTGTTTAACTCTATTGAAATCCCTGGGTAAACACATCCTCTAACCAGCACGGCTTAGAATCTGAAGGATTCTGGAAGTGTACATCATCTCACTTCCCCACCGAACTTTTCAGATACTGTACCGAAGAAGCCTGAGCAGTTTCTTGAGATTTCAAGTCCATTTTTGAACTACAGAATGACTCCATTTACAATTCCAAGAGAAACGTAAGTATGTGACATTCTTTTTAGTATGTCTGTGATGTATGTGGCTAAAAATCACACTTACTGGAAAGAATGCCTGAAGACCACTGAGGCCAAATATATATGCTTATTCTCACAGTCTATTGAATGGGATGCCTTATAGCTCATGCTTACATAATTTTGTTTGTTATAAAACATTTTTGTTTATATTTTTTATGTATGACTATTATAGTTTAAAAGTTTTATATCCTTCAAAATTAAATTCTAACCGTTAGGTGATTGGGTTTGTTAGAAATAATTTTTAAAGATGTTATATTGGTTATAAGGTTAAATAGGTTAAAAGTTACATATGGTTAAATGGGTTAAAGGTTATATGGGATGCTGATCTGATAACTGCTGTCTGTGGGAAGATTTTATGAGTTCCTAGTCTTGTTGATAAACTAAATGTATGGATACAGAATGCCTGCAAGCAGAAGTCTTATTTAGAAAAGAAAGCAAAAATGTGCATGACTATTATACCAAAGATGTCACAGATGTGGTGAACTGCACAAGATAAAAAGTCAAAATCACACTGTGGGTACTAGAGGCTCACCAAACCCCATCCCTAGTTGAAGAGCTATTGTCTGTTGATGGCCGAGGGAGAGAAAGTCATTTTTCTTTGCTGGTATGAACTCTGGTGGGTTGCCCGAGCAGATAGCCCCACAGCCATACACATGAACAGTGATTATTGGACTCAATGGGTTCTCAACAAAAAGAAGGAGCATAAAGTTATGAGGGAGAACTTTCTAGGTGTATGGAGGAGGGCAATGGAGGTAAATATAATCAAAATGCATTACACGAGTGTATGAAATTCCCAAAGAGTAAGATAAAGTGTGTACACTAGGAAACAGGATAATAGAATCAAGGATGAGATCAGAGCAGGGAGACTGAGGTGGCATTTTTGTGGGTTGGTGGATATTAACTGAGGGCAGTTTCAGAGTGAAGCTTCTAAACTATCTCCTCATCTGTTATAAATTAGATCTTGAGGTTTCATCAGCCCAAACCATAGGCAACTGGTGCCTGAAGTCAGGATTTGTGCACAATGGGATCAATTTCCTCTTAAATGCACCCGTTTGTCCCAGAAGCATTGGTTGATGACCCTTTACAGAACAAGTTTGCAGGAATGCACATGCCCTAGGTTGTGTGGCTGGAAGTGGTTTTGAATGTCTGTGAGGATATTCTGTGAGCAGGCTAGCTCCCCCTTTGAACCAAACATGAGAAATCAGCAGTTGATCTCATGAGCAGCAGAAAAAGGGAGGCAGTTTAATGATGGGGTTGTCTATTACCCTTGGCTCCTGATGCCCTGCCTGGAAATTCTTTCTCACTCACTACTCCCAAAATTCTAGAACACAAAAATAATCCATCCACTTTGTAGCAGTAACAGCCTTTCTGTTACTGTCCAGTAGCATCTCATTTTTATCTAAGACTTTAACATTTTGTTAAGAATTCTCTTTATACCCCTCCCAGATTTGCACTGAAATAATCTTGAAAATCACATATTCCCTGAAATTAGAATTTCCTCTATGCTTTCCTGTTCTTTATGGTCTAGTACCAAAATAATTTTAACGAAACAGCGATGTAGGTATTTACTAAAGTTCCTTAAAACTCTCTCAACCTCTAATCAGCTCCAAAATGATGCCCACCATCTTAGGTAGCTGTGCAACAGCCAGATTCTGGGCATCCATTTTCTGTTTGAGTGTGAAATGTGGAAACAAAACATCATAGACCTGTGGATTGTAAATGACAGGAGTATATCTTAGTCCTGGGAGCTGGGGAGTTCAAGATCAAGACGCCAGTTCATCTAATGTGTAGAAAGACCCATTTCCTTATGGAAGCTTCTTTCTGCCTCCCTGTGTGCAGGAAGTGACACACAAACTCCCTGGAACCCTGCTGTCCAGAGCACAAGTCTCATTTATAAGAACGTTGCTTTCACCCTAAAGGCCTCCTAAGGTCCATGCCTAGTCCCATTGCCTCAGGGCTGAGGTTGAACACAGGAACTTGACTTTCAGGTGTACTCCCATTCAGAACACAGCACTTCCTGCCCGCTTTGTGAAGCCATGTGTCCAGCTCTTCTCCAAAAGGACAACCCGTGGAGTTGTTACAATTTGGTTTTGGCTTTTATGCCCTTTCTGTACGAAAAACTTCCAAGTATCTATTTATACACCTTTCTCTTATTGTTGGGTTTCTAGATATGAAAGAATATTGTGTGATTTATTTTCCATCCCCTCTGCATTTTCAGTTGAATATAAGGTTTGTATCAATACTGTAAAGTTTTGATATTTAACACACTACTAAGTATTTGACAAGTGCTATACTCAGTACATACTGAATATTTTGAGGCATCTAAGTCATTCAGAAACTTTTTGCTATCTTCTAATTTGATAGTTGTAGTCACATGTAACTGTATATTTGGCTTAATTGAGTACTTTTAAAATATTTTAATTTCTGAAAATATTTGTAAGAGCATTTAATGAGAGAAATTGTCTTCCCCAGGAAAGAGTCCCCCCACTCCAATGATTATCTAAAATCAAGTGGTCAGCCTAGAAATCATATAGAGACAATAACATTATATGAACCAAGCAGGTTGTATTTATATATTTAGGAATACATATACACATATTTATGCATACATGTGACATGTCAGGGACAAGCCTCAACAAAAATGCCTCTTGCTAAGGTAGAGGCATGAGGATTTAGAAAATATTAGTAAAGAATATGAAGACATGAATGAACATAATAAAACAGAGGAACATATAGAATAATATTAAGAGGGAGTTCCAGTGAGTACTGGAATTCGCCCATATTTAATTTCCAATTGCTTTAAATACCCCTGACCCCAAAAGGTAGGAGTAAGACAAAAAACTGCATTATCATGATACAAGGAAATGAACAGACCAATTGAAGGTCACATGTTGCATCCACAGTTAAACATTCTGTTGCTAGAACTAAACAAGTCACGCTCACACCCTAGACCAAAACATTCTGTAGGCAAGCCATTCCCTGGGTGGAATCCCAGGTTCTCTCCTTAAGGGAACTGGAACTTAGTTGGTTCCACAGACTTTTGTTTGAGGTAGAAACATATCTACTTCTCTATTCCTGAATTACAAGGTCTGGCTCTTGGCCATAACTGTTGATAATAACCTTGAAAGAGCAGAACTCTCTGATCTAAGTCTAGGTGGGATCTTTGTTTGAGGTAGAAGCACAATAACCTTGAAGGACTAGAAGTAAGTTCAAACTCTCTGACCTTTGGTCAATGCGGAAACAGGCTCACATTTTTGGGCCTCCACAGTGACATGAATTTGAGAGAGAGCAAGGGCCATGTGCCTGCAGTCAGGAAGCCAAAAGAGATGAGATGGATGCTAGTGCTCAGCCTCTTTCTCCTTTCATTCAGTCTAGGACCCCAGCATGTGAACTGATGCTGCCCACAGTGATAGCACCTCAATTTAACCCAATCTAGGAATCCTCACAGACATACCCAGAGGTTTTTCTCCTCGGTGGTTCTAGATCCCATCAAGCTGACAATAATTCTCATCAGAGGCTGTGGTAGATGTATATGCTCTCCGATATGGCTCAGTCTTTCCTGGGATATGCCATGGACTGTAACAATGATAAAAACAGACACTGACAAGCAAAACAGCTGTCACAATTTAAATGCCCAACTCAGTGTACTTTGTACTGTTAGGCAGACTTTATACAAAAGCCAGTTAATAAGTTAACTTACACTGTCTTACTCTGGTTAAGTTTAATACATTAGATACCTTTTTTAAATTAGATAGCTCACACTGTCTTACTCTGTTAAATTTTAACGTATTAGGCACATTCTCGACATCTTTTACCCTTTCTTGTGTTTCTGTCATGTTTGGGGGAGTTGTTTATTTTTGTTGTTTTTTTTTCTTCTTTTTTCTTTTAATTAATGTTTCATAGTTTTCCAATTATTTTTGTACTGAAAGTTCTCCAGAGAAAGCCAACCAGCATGTGTATGACTAGCTGATAGCTGGAGCAATGGTATAGAAGCCTGGTAACTCTGTGGATGACAAGGAATTTCTGGGAAGAATCAGCGACATGGTCGTGGTGGTAGAGAAGTCTTAAGAGAGACCACTTGCATTTAGAGAACTAGGGAGGCCATTAGTGAAGCTGTCCAAGTCTGAAGCTTTAGAAGTACAGAAAGCAGAAGCATGGTGTCCATTTGGCTGAAGGATCAGGGGTGCTGCTGTAGAAGTCCTGGAGTTCAAAGCGCAGAGACCATGGGGTTGTGATGTCCATGAGCAGGGACAGAATAATCTATGATCATAGTTCTTCACCTTCCCAATGCTGCCACCCTTAAACAGTTCCTCATGCTGTTGTGACTTTAACATTATTTCATTGTTTCAAAACTGTAATTTTGCTACTGTTATAAATTGTAATGTAAATATCTGATAAACAGGATATTTGATATGTGATATGCGAGGGGTCTCAATCCTCCAGTTGAGAGCCACTGATCTAGGCACAAGAAATTAAAGTCATTTTCCCTCAGCTGTTGTGTGCCATGCAGGCCTACTGCTGATTGGACAGTGCCTGCCTACACTGGGAGCAGAACTTTCCCACTCAGTCCACTGATGCCCATGTTAATCTCCTTCAGAAGTCACTTCCCAGGCACACCCAGAAGTGATACTTTACCAGTTACCTAGGCACGCTTTAGTTCAGTCCAGTTGACGCTGGACATTGTTCAGCATATCTAAGATTTCAATTTGCCATTCAAATATATTTTGTTGTTTTTGGTCTTTCATCTGACTGTGTTTGCATACTAATCAGAGGTTGTATAGGCTGTAAAAACTGTAGCTGCTTGACGTCATAACACATTTTCCTATGGCTTATATTATCATACCTAGGCTTTAAGCATCTCTTTGTTTATAAATACAAAAATGGATTGATTTCATAGCTCAAGTTCCCTGAGTTACTACCATACCTGATTTTCTGTAACTTTTTTGCTCCTTGATTAAAACAGATACAGATTCTAATACCCAGTAACAGGCAATCGTCACTTGATTGCCTTCCACTAATCTACCACGCACTGTAATCTGTTATCAGTCCATTCCCATATCCAAACTCTGTGACAAAGCCAAAGGCAAAGGCATGTGAAAACCATTGCACTCTCTGTGGAAGACATCCCAGACCTGTTCTGCGGTGCAATCAGATTTCTCATGTCAGCATAAGGGCAATCTCCAGGGAGAATGACTGCTGGTGTGATTTCATTTCATTGAAATTCCATGGCTGGAGCAGCATGTCTGCTCATTCCTGGCTCATGGTTTTGTATGAGACAATTGGAGCTTCATAAACATGTTTCTGCTACCCTCTAGTGGAAGTTGTATGAAAGTAGAATTGAATCTAACTAAACATGGTGGGATCCTAGTTCATGAAGTCTATATGAGTAAAAATTATCTTTATTTTGCTTTTGAGAGAGGGCCTCACAGTGTGGACCTGGCTGACCTAGAACTTGTTTTCTTGGCTGGGAACTCACTTGTCTCTGCTGGAATTAAAGGCATGCACCACCATGCCCTGATATATATGTAGAATTTGATTGTATCTTTGAAACAGTAGTATAAAATACATATACTATGATAGGCATCTGATGTGCCAATGAAATGTATGCTTCAATGATGCTATTTTGAATTATGTCAATGACTTCTTGAGGAAGTGACTTGGGTAAAGAATATGAGAGTCACACTTAGAAGCTTAAATGCTTACATTTCAGGATTAGATTTCCCACAGCAAAATGTTTCATCCACACACACTCAGCTAATTCCACTAATGTTGTAATCATCAATGATTCCCATCTTTAAACAGTGTCTCTTGAAAATGTATACAATACATTGACTGATATAGTGGTGGTCTAGAAAGTGGTATAAAATGTTATTCAGAGGTTTTGTGTGAAGTGCTTTTTAAAAACTTCCTTGTAAAAGGATAAGAACAAAATGAACAGAATCAGAGCCTATTCTTGTTGACAAAACTAAATGTATTCCCTAGTCACTGTAAATCAGAAGTGACAGCAATAGTAGTTTTGTGGGTTTTTCTCCACTAGGCATTTTGTACAATCTGTCGTTAAGAAAGGGACACCTCTGCGATCCAGCCTTCCCCCTCTTGTAGAAAATGAGATAAGTGCAAGCACCAGCCAAGGAGAGATGAACATATTAACAGGACACCTGTCGCAGGTACTGGCTCAACCCTGAATCAGGCAAGATGGATCTGAAATTGTGAACTCTCTTGTATCTTTGAAGTATGCATACTCCGCATCTCAGCAGTGTAAAGGACTCCATTAAACCCACACCTTGTGTATCTGTGACACCTTAGAAAGTGGAACTATAGTGAATGGGGAGCGGGCCTGCTTTTCATTCCATCCGGCTCCTGCACTGCTAGCTTTTACCCCGAAATAACAACACACAAGTTGTATATATTTAATCACTGTCTGGCCCATTGTATCTAGCCTCTTCTTGGCTAACTCTCACACCTTAATTAACCCATATCTAGTCATCAGTGTATCATCACAGGGTCATGGCTTACCAGGAAGATTTTGACTTACGTCCATCTTGGGTCGGAGCTTCAGGGCATCTACCTGACTCTGTTTCTTTCTCCCAGCATTCTGTTTGGTCTACTCCACCTATCTGAATTTGGCCCTATCAAAAAGCTTATTTATTAACCAATGAAAGTAACACATAGACAGAAGGCCGACCTACTTAATTTCCCCTTTATCTGTTTAAATAAAAAGGAAGGCTTTAACTTTAACATAGTAAAATTACATATAA
>LOEQ01002629.1:33619-55728 GCA_001685075.1 Bramus lutescens | reverse complement strand
AAAGGGGGAGATGATGGGGAAGCTCAGCCAATCACATTTGGCTAGGGCATGGCCGCCTGGGGCCAGGGAAGAAAACCAGGGAATCCAGGTGCGCGCGCTCTCTCTCTTTGAACGGTGTTCACAGGACCCGTTTTGGACATGGGAACTTTTACCCCGGTCGTGTGAATTTCCCTGTTTTCAATTATTAAATTATCTGTTGTTTTGAGCTGGTCTGGTTAATTCTAGCGTACCAGTCGAATACGCCTTCACGGAACATCCTTCTGCCTTAAAAGCCATCCTTGTCTCCCTCCTGGTTCATGCTTTCTATACACCGTAAAACAGCTGCCTACTTTCCTAATTTGGGCTATTATGTATATACTTACAATTGTTCATTTTCACTTTGCAGGGTAACTTTGCATCGCAGACCATCCCTGGAAAAGGTAAACTAGTCTTGCCCTCACAGTTTTGCTCTCCCACAGACAACAAAGCACACAAAAATCCTGCTTCTAAACAGACATAGTTCTCCCTTCTCCCATGTCATCCTCTCCTATGATTTACTAGTTCTCATCTACTCCAGACTAGGAACATGGGACAGTTTCACAGGTTAAATTCAAACTGAAATAGAAATGGAGGAATATGCAATTGAGAATCTGTGAGTCAAGTGTGTGTGATCATTTCATTTTGTTGTTCTGTTTCATGTGAGACAGGGTCTTGCTAAATTGCCCTGACTGGCCTACAACTCACTGAGGTCCACATTGGCCTCAAGCTCTTAATCCTCAAGGTTACTGAGTTTACAGGTGGGTGTTAACACAGTCATGCCTTTTAACACATGCATGTTGTAGTCAAAATACTGTTACGAACTAAAGACTTAGTCAAGACTCATATCCAAAAGAAATATCACATACATGTATCTAAATTATTGGTTCAAGATTCTATATGAGTTTTGTGACAATACTTGACAAATATAAACTGTGGTTATAGTCACTGTGTGGAGTAATTAAAGGGCTGGCTGAACACATCAAGAGCAACAGACCCGTTATATTTTCACTTTATTTTCTGCACTCTGACTGTCCCTGCTCCTCTCCCTCATTATTTTTTCCAAGACAAGGTTTCTCTGTGTAGCCTTGACTGAGAACTAGTTCTAAAGACTAGGCTGACCTTGTACTAACAGAGATGTGCCCACCTCTGCCTGGGATTAAAGGCAACCGCCACCACTGCCTGGCTAAACTTTTCCTTAAGATTTATTTATGTATGTATTTTTATGTATATGAGTGCTCTATTTGCATGCATGCCATCATGACAGAAGAGGGCATCAGATAGAAGAGTCCATTGGATTCCATTATAGATGGTTGTGAGCCACCATGTGGTTGATAGAAATTGAACTTGGGACCTCTGGGAGAGCCACCAGTGTTTTTAACCACTGAGTCATCTCTCCAGCCCCAGGACTGCCCCTTCCAAAATATTTCTGTAGCAATATGCTAATTATATCTGTCATAGCTTGATGATTTTTAAAGAACATTTTCCCAAACTTACCAAAGTGATTTAAAGTTTCTGTATTATAAAATTACGAGTGTGTGAACTATACCTTCACAAACCTTAGGCCTACATATAAGTGATTATCTCACTGATTTCCCATAAATATAATTTGAATTTGAAACACTCCCTGCCATTCATTTTTCTGTACTTTAACAGTCTGTCACTTAACAATGTAAGATATGCTTGACATATTTGTCCTCTCCTCTTCCCAGATGAACAGACAGAGTTTTCACTGGGTGACTCCCACCCACCTGATGCTCATAGTGTAGAAAGGGATTTGATGAGCATGGCCACAGCGACACAGGACAAGTCACAGGAGGACTTGGCAACAATAAATGAAGGTGCTTCCAGAGAAATATGGTTAGATTTTGAAGACTTTTGTGTGTGCTTTCAGTAAGTATTTAAGTGCTCTTTAGCTGACTAGATTCTCCTAAATAAATCCTGAGCTCTGTTACTGTATAGACATGGTTTGTTTCTGCATCTTTATACATTAATCATATGATCTATTGATTCTTAACTATCATTCAAAAAAGGAAAGTAGGTATCAGCTGGGAACTAGCATAATATCAAACACAATTTTTCTTTTTATTAAAAATAGATTCTTCTCTCATATAATAAATACATCCCAAACACAGTTTCCCCTCCCCCAACTCCTCCCAGCTCCCCACACCTCTCCTCTCCCTCAGATAGAGAGAGAGAGAGAGAGAGAGAGAGAGAGAGATTCTCTCTCTCTCTTTTCTCCTTAGAAAAGAATAGGCCTCCAAGAGACAACAGCCGAAAAGAACAAAACAAGATATGTTAAGACAAGGCAAAACCCCTCATATCACGGCTGGATAAGACAGTTCAGTTGGAGGAAAAGAGTCCCAAGAATAAGCATAAGAGTCAGAGATACACCAGCTTCCACTGTTAGGAGTTCCACAAAAACACCAAGCTAACAGCCATATCATACATGCAGAGGACCTGGTGCAGACCCATGCAGGCCCCATGCTTGCCCCTTCAGTCTCTGTGAACTCATGTGTGTCCTGCTTAGTTGATTTGGTAGGCAGTGTTCTCCTGGTGTCCTCCATCCCCTCTGACTCCTACAATCTTCCCTTCCTGTCTTCTTTGGGGTTTCCCGATATCTGAGGGAAGGAATCTGGCTATGGGTATCTGCATTCACTCCCTTCTGCTGCCTGAAGGGAATAATGGATGCATCGAATATACATCTGCATAGCACATTATCAACAAAAGCCCATTCTAGTCAATCTTAGTTCCTTCTCAAACACTTGTTAATTAAGGTAGATTTTTCCCATTGAGATAATTTTGTCTCTTTAGAACAACAAGTGAAGCAATTTTTAAAGAAGTTTTTCTGCCTATAATTATTTAAGTCTAAGAAGCTAAACATGTAATACTAGTTTTGTATCTAATGGCAATAACCTGTTATAAATGTTCTCCTTTTCAGCCACATATATATTTTCCACAAACCGAATTCTTATTGTCTTAATTTTCAAAAGTCAGAATTCAAGGTAAGTCATTAAACTTTCCTTTTTAGGTATAAGGTTCACGAAGAATTGTTCTATGGGGGCTGCTTGTTTATTTCCCGAGTTCCCAGACTCTCAAAATAACCACACAGAAACTGTAATAATTAAATCACTGCTTGACTCATTAGCTCTAGCTTCTTATTAGCTAACTCTTACATCTTAATTTAACCCATTTCTATTAATCTGTGTATGGCCATGTGGTTGTGGCTTACTGGGTAAAGTTCCAATCTGTCTCTGGCAGGGCTAAATGGCTTCTTTCTAAACTCTGCCTTCCTTCTCCCAGCATTCAGTTTAGTTTTCCCTGCCTAACTCTTCTCTTTTGTCCTATTGCAGGGCAAGACAGCTTTTTTTTTTATTAATCAATGGTATTTACAGCATACAGAGGGGAATCCCACATCAAAGAATGACCTTACTGAAGCACTCTAAATTTCTTACACAATTATACTTGATACATCAATTTTCAGTTTTTTAATCACCTTTTATCCAGACCATAAGTGATGTTTTACTAGTTTGTATCCCAGAGTCATCCACATGGTTGGGATATAATTAAGACAATGCCTGTAAGACATTTTACCTATCAGTAAATGATAATAAATGTTAGCTGACACTTTCTAACTAGAGTTCACCAGTTTTGAAAACTATCAACCTTTTCAATGTGTGGGCATATGTAGTGGCATGGTCAAATGTTCTTTGTTCTAAGGGTTTTTTTTTAAGTAATGGTAAATAATTATTTTTCTTTTTAAAAATGTCAATTTAGCAAAATAAAGTGTCATGCCTATGTAACTTTTTTATTTCTCCAAATGTCTATAACATACATGGTCATGAGGAAATGATACTTTTATTTTTTAGACATTGGAGCTCAAAGTTTCCATGCAATCTCAAAGAAAGGGTTGGATATGGTCTGAGGCCAGGCTTTCCTGCATTAGTCACTGGTCCTGCCAGCTTAGCACAGAGCCGGTGGCCACAACCCACCTCACAGATATTCTCCCAATGCTCAATGTGAGGACGGGAAAGAAACCTTTGAAAGTCATTCATGAATGGATTTGAGGAAAACCAATGCCCTAAATGCTAAACCTTTAAAATTGAGCCCCTTGCAGAGATTTCTCCTCACAGACACATGTTGGACTTGGAGATCCAAGGTCCTTCACACTCAAATAATGAGTTTTTAAAACAACTGTCAATGACACTAGTATACTGTAAGTCAAAGGAAACATAAAAGAAACTGTTGGATGGTAACTAATAGATAATACTGGAGGAGACAGTGACTTGGATCTTATACCATGCCACAGTTCTAGCAATGATTTTATAGTTTATTGAATAACAGGCTTTCCATTTTTACAGTGTGACTAGAGATTCATCGTCCCTCTACTAACTGGTTGTTTAAATATTGTGGTAAAGTCCACTTCCATGACATGCTTCTACAGCATAGTGACAACTAGATTTGTTGAATGTGCTTATATTTGCCACCACTCAAAATTATATTTAAAGAACTGTGAAGTTGAGAGGCAATAACAAGGCCATAGTTATGAGTACAATGTTGGAGTCAAGCTTCGTTTTCAACCATGGCTTTGACACCTACAAACTTTGTGCCTTTGGCAGCCCACTCATCCGGCTTTGCATTGTCTGGGGAATAAGGGCTACTCATAGTTCTTTATCGAACACACCGAAGTCCTAATTGTGTAGCTCTATATGACTGTCTTTCCAAAGAATTCTGCTGTGACCAACCACTTTATTGTATCTCTGAAACAAAACACCCTGAACATCAGCAAGCCAAGGTTATATTTCTGAAGATCTTGTGAGAAGAATGAAAAAAAAAGAGGTTTTTTGTTTTGTTTTGTTTTCCTATGCAACACTGCAAACTGCATAAATGAATCCCTATTAAGGAATTTCATTTGCTACAATGCTCAGTTTGTGCCTCTTGCCTGTCTGTAGCTGACCTTCTGCCCTTTGCTTTCCCCCTTTCTCACAACTTCATTCCTGAATTGGTGGTTCTCTATTTTCGTTCCTGGAGAAGAGTTTTCTAATTCAGCAACAAGACTCTCTGAGGTCCAAGACCCAGCTGCCACAGATTATTGCTTCCATTTACTTCATCTTATTAGACCTGTAATGTACGGACTCTGCTCCATAGAATGCAGTAAGAATGTAGTTCCCTGTGTGTGAACTACACTATGCCTGAAAGGTGAATGGCCTGGTAAGCCTGATGACTGGTCTGATTTCTCGTAGTTCTCAGAGGAACGTGTGCCCTACTATCTGTTTGTGGACAGCCTGAAACCTGTTGAACTGCTGGTTGCCTTTTCCGCTTTGGTGCGCTGGGGGGAATCTGGAGGTAAGAGGGTTCTGAGAGTGCCATCGTCTGGATGCCCAGAGCACAGGTGGGCTAGGGAACATGTAACAAAAAGACTTTCAGTCCATAGGTGATGAAACTGTCTCTTTGCAGAGTTACAAGGGACTGCCCCTGCCACCACCTCTGTTGCCCTTGCTCCTCCAATGCTGGGTACTCTACTGACTTTTGCCACCAATTCTTTCTTGGTCACGGTCTCTTGTTCATGTCTTTGGCATGCTCAGTCTTGCTTTTCTTTTCGCCTCTACTTGTTATCATTCTTATTTTCCTTGTTACTTGATCTGACAAAGATCAGAAACGATCTTTTCCTTTAGCTCATTCTGGGTTCCTCTGTGACTTGTGGCCCCCATCCCTCAGTGTGGTGATGTTCAGTTAGAGAGATCTTCCTGGGTTAGAGGCTTGTGGGAAATGACTAAGTCCATGAAAGTGTTGCCCATGGCTTACGTTAATGCTAGTGTCAGACTAATTTGAATTAATTAAATAAATTCGCATTATTAAATGTTTAATCTCTTTAATATTTATTAAATTAAATAAAATTATATTATTAAATATAATTATTTTATTAAATCTCTCTTCAGAGTTTGCTCTCTTCAGACTCCCAGCCCTATAATGCTTGACTCTAACAAGCTCTCCATCCATCTATGCTATACCATTCTTTATATGCCCATCATTTTTGTGACCTTTTCCCTCCTACTCCAGTATAAGTTCTCTGGCCAGTCACTGCAATTATGTCCTTTTGCCACCCTACCAGGCATGCCCAGCCTTTTGACATAGTGACATCTACAAAGACCATTCTAGGGAACGATGCAATCCACTTAACAAAAACAAAATCTCATAATGTTTTAAGTATGTTAATGGTTTTCTGTTGGGCTCCTGGCATAGCTATCATTAGCTACATAGAGCCACATGTGGCCCATGGACCATAGGTTGAACATGCTAGGTAGTAAACACACTTGCCCTTACCTCTTTCCATCACCCTTCCCTGATAAGCACCCCAATATTAAACTCAACTCTCTGTCAAATGTTTGGCTGCAAAAGAGCATCCAAATATGACTGGGCAAAGGAACTCCCCTCTTGGCCAGCCCACTGGACACCAAGGAACGCAAATCTCAGCACGGCCCCCTCTACAGGCAGTCCCTAGTTTGCTTGTTCTCCCACTCTTCTCACAAAAGGCTAAACATGGAAGTCTCTCTTCTTCAAGTCTTTCACATCTACTCTTTTGTTTTGTTTTGTTATTCAAGATAAGGTTCCTCTGTAGCTTTGGAGCCTGTCCTGGATCTTCTCTGTAGACCAGGCTGGCCTTGAACTCACAGAGATTCGCCTGCCTCTGCCTCTCTAGTGCTGGGATTAAAGGCGTGTGCCACCACTGCCTGGTTTCACTTACTACTCTTATTCTCATTTATTTTCAGTTGAAAGCCATGCTGCTGATTTCACTGGGAAGTGGCTGGCCTCATTTCTCCACACAAACTCCCCAAGGCCCTAACTTGCCTTGCCTCTTCCTTTAGTGGGTGGACTTCCCTGCTTGGACAGGCCATCTGACTATGTGATCATTCTTTGATTCTTTTGCCTATTTTATTAAAAATCATCTTTAACTCAGGTTAACCGTGTCACAGGTTACAGTTGCTCAACAAACATCTCCCAAATACTTAAGAATTGAGTATTCCGACAATATTAAAGGTGAGAGCTGTTATGCTTCATCTTGAATTTTATTTGTCTTGAGTAGTGAATATTGTGTAACAAGTGCCAAATAAATATTCACTTAATAAACTTGCCAAAATTTAGTGACTTCAGTTTAATATGTCTTCTTAGCAAAGTGCTCTGAAGTCCTCATATTCCAGGACATTGAAATTTTACATTCATGATGACACTGTGACCTTGTACCTTCATCTTCAGATTTTTTTTAGAAAAAAGACAAAATTCATTGTGTTCTTAGTCATTGATGAAACATTATTATTGATGCACATTTAAAGAAAAACTTACTTGATTAAATTTTTTCTTTTGCAACTTCTATTTAAGTTCAAAGACTCTCAGAATTTGAAAGACAAACATTTAGATAGATAAGGAAATATTTTGATTTTAATATCATCTTGGAAATCTTTTATTATTCTGGATACAATACAATTTCTCACTAAAGTTGCATCTGTGAAGATATTCTAATCATGCACATACAGATGGTAAAAAATGGTAGCAGACTATGATGAAATATATCTGCATGTCCTCCTTTTCTCAATTTTCTTATCCCAGTTTTTCTGTCTGAGGAGATGATTATGAAGAGCGAATGGGATAGGGGGGCAGTGCAATAGCCAAGCTAGGTGCTATTTCCCATACATATAAACTCAGCATCTGGCATTTCAGGAATGCCTTTAGAATACCATCAGTACTGGATTCATCTTCACCATTATGTATGCTGTTACCGGACAGAACGCAATGCAAGTGGAGGCTGGCTATCATTCCACAATCACATTTCAACATATCTCCCTTCTCCTAAAGCCTTAACAAAAGACAGTCCCTATGTGGAGCCTGGACTCCTGACAGCTGAAGCCATCACCTGGAAGTCCCTGAAGCCTCTCAGTGCAGTTTTGAGGATCCACACATATGCTACGAAGGCTGCCATGGTGCGCCTGCCTGTTGGGTAGGCTCTGACTTTATTTTCCTTTGTTTGAGTCTTTTAGGCTGTTAATTAATGAAATAAGCAGTGGGAGTTCTACATTATTGTTCCCTGAAGTGATTCGACTAGGCATCTGTCCATCATTGGAATTCTTAAGAGACAGAATCCTACCAATAAGTGACATTCTCTGGGCCACACTGGATGCTCTTTTGGGATGGTCATTGTTGAGAGTTCTGGGGATGAATATGTAAAGAACATGGATGGCCTAAACCTGCTTAATCCAGAGGTTTCTAAAATGATTGTATCACCAGTCTCTCTTGTGTTCTCATAAATCTCACTACTCTTTAGCAAGACTACTGTTTGATTTCATTCCACTGAGATTATAAAAGAGAATTTCTTCCCACCAACCTGGAAGTTCACCTGTGTTGTGTTTTTGTTAGACGTTATCTTTAATTATGGTAAAACCAGGGAAATATGTCACATTTTCTGTTTGAAGGAAATTATATACAATGGAAGTGTTTTCCTGATTTTAGTATATAAAATTAGGGAGACCATCTTGTATTTCAAACGGGAAAAAATCTTGCTAGATTTTTTCCCTTAAGTTCAATCTTTGTAGTTGTGTGTGATAAGTCAAAAGTTATGAACTGTGTGCAGAAGGCAGATCCCAAGCAACAATATTAAATGCCGAAACAATGTGTTATGAATGTAGAAAATCTAGAAAATAATTATTTTTTAAAATCAATCATTATTTTTAGTCTAGACTCTGTATAGAGAGGCTCTCCAGAAATCAAATTAACTCTGTCTAATTCAGTAGTTCTCAACCATCCTAATTCTATGACCCTTTAATACAGTTCCTCATGCTGTTGTGACCTCAGTTATAAAATTATTTCATTGCTATTTCAGAACTGCAATTTTGGTACTGTTATAAATCAAATTGTAAACATCTGTGTTTTCCAATGGTCTTAGGCAACCCCTGAGACGAGTAGTTCGACCTTCAAAGGGGTCATGACCCACAGGTTGAGAATCACTGAAATCACTGGCGACACACTAAGGACAAGGGCTTTAAAAGGGGGCGTCTTACAGTTGCATCTCCCACATAGACCCTAAGCCAAAAGTGCATTACAGGAATCTTCATAACAATCTAAATTGCCAGTAACTGAGGAAAGTGTCTGTCTTCAGTGTTAGAAACACGAGATAGGAAGGAGAGAATTCACATATATGAAATGATGTGTTTGTGAATCAGCAAGGCTCTATACTCACATGAGAAAAACATCCAGAATCCTCTTTAGCAGCACAGTATGTGGGAGGCGTCTTCAGTATGTGAAAATTTGTCAGTTTGGTCTAATTATTTCTGTCTTCTGCAACCAGTAAAACACAGATTTCATGATATCGGAGGGTGCGAGTGGAAATCCAAAGGTAGTTATCTCATCTGTGTTNTCCGGCTTTGACTCCAAACTCTGATCCAGCAGCTAGAAATACATCCGCCAGAGGAAGTGCATTCCTCACACAGTGTTCTCTCTCTCTAGGAGGCATATGCTACTCTTCAATGTGTATTCCCCAGTGGGACATGCCATACATGTCTGCAGCATGATGACATTTGTCATAGGGGATGAAGATGTCGTACTGCCCAGCTTTGAGCCGGTAAATATCTTAGCAAACCTCCTACTTTCTCTTTGCTTTCAAAAGCTTAAACTCAGTCTTATTTTGATTTTTAAAATGTATTTAGTTTAGCCCTCCTTTTTTAACCTATTAAACTATTCGTATATCCCTTAAGAAATGTTCAGATGTAGTCTGTATAGTTAACAGTCTGAGGTCTGTAGGGAAACAAACAAAATTAATTTTTCTCCAACCAGTGTACCCACCGCTGCTTTGTTGGGTCTTTCATTTCTGTCACTACTCGGGGAGATGCATTGGTCTTTTGGAGGGATAAAGCACCAGCAAAGGCCTTTAGAAAGCCATTTACAATCTGAGCATTTCTCCCCGTCCCATCCTTTCCTTACTCTGAGTAGTTTAGAGTGCATATGTCCGGGATTCAGAGGATCACTATAGCCTCCAGGAAGTATCCACCAGCTCCTCCTCTCTCTTTTTTTATCTTTCCTTGCCACCTCTTGCTCCTTTCTCTGCTCTAAAGAAAAAATGAGTGCAGCAAGCCCACTAAAATGCTTTCTCTCTTACGGTGTTCTCTGTCTATGCGTGTGCCTAGGGAAGATTGAAATGTGTATTTTCTGCTGTATGACTCTTGAAATGTCCTCATCTCTAATAACTGTAGCAGCACTTTCTCTTCAGGACCACCAGACCCCGAACAATGACACGGAGATTTGATTAATTATGAAAGCTTGGCTTTGGCTTAGACTTGTCCCTTTTGCTCGTAAACAAATTAACCTATTTCTATTCATCTGCATTCTGTCACGTGGGTTTTAACCTCTCCTTCATTCTTTATGTCCAACTCCTTCTGTATAGATTCACTTACCTGAATTCTCTGTCTTCTTATAATTTCCCTCTAACTTCTTCCTGCCTAATTATTGTCATTATTGTCATTATTATGCTCATTATTAAAGGCACCTTGGTGAAGATAAAATGTACAAAAAGATTATCTCACAGCAAACAACTCTCATAAAAAAAATTGGTGTAGGAGGTCCTTCTGTATTTGTATTGCTTTCATTGGTTAATCAATAAAGAAACTGCTTAGCCTGATAGGGCAGAACTTAGATAGGCAGAGAAGACAGAACAGAATGCTGGGAAGAAGGGAAGTGTGGCAGATGCCATGAATCTCCNTTCATTGGTTAATCAATAAAGAAACTGCTTAGCCTGATAGGGCAGAACTTAGATAGGCAGAGAAGACAGAACAGAATGCTGGGAAGAAGGGAAGTGTGGCAGATGCCATGAATCTCCAGCCTGAGACGGAGGTAGGTTAGAATATTGCCAGTAAGCCACAGTCACATGATGATACACAGATTTAATAGAAATGGGTTAATCAAGATGTGAGAGTCAGCCAATAAGAGGCTAGAGCTAATGGGCCAGGCAGTAATTAAACTAACACAATTTCTTTGTGGTTATTTTGGAGGTTAAGCTAGCCGGGCAGCAGGACACAGCCCGCTCCTTTCTTACTACAAAATATCAAGATGAAATAAACTAAAAACTCAAGAAAACAAGTTAAAAAGTCCAGACAGAGCAAACATGGGATTCTCTAATATAGCCAGAAGACCTTGTGGCAACATAAGGGTTGAAGACTGGGTTTTCCAACATGTTCCGGCACATGCCCCTTAGTCCGTCTAGGCAGGATTCTACAAGTTTCCTCCAGGCTTCCTTCTGTTGGCTGTGCTGTCTTCTCTCCATGTGTTTTTCATTCCGCTTGTTAAGCATTAAAGGAAGCACAAGTTGATTTCATGGCTGTCCTTTGTTTCCTTGTTTGTTCTTGTTGTTTTGGTTGTTGTTGGTTGGTTGGTTGTTTTCTTGGAGATATGGGACAATGATTGCACTAGGGAACCCTGTAGAGAAACAGTAAAAATGGCTCAGTTTTCCTAACTCTTTCTAAGCAGGTATGTGCTGCTCCAGGCAATTCCAGCACCATCCAGTACACAGCAACCAGGACAGTCCTCAAACATCTCAGACTGGGTTGACTCCTGGATCTCTGTCGGCTTGGAACTCTTACTGTTTCTCAGAATGGATAGCTGGAGGGAGCAAGCAGCCCAAGCTAGTCCTCTCTCTGTTTTTTTTTTTTNTTTTTTTTTTTTGTTTTGTTTTGTTTTTAAACTTGCAAGACCCTCTCCCTGGAATCTTCTCTACTCCTCAGTCCTCAAAAATCCCAGTCTCTGTCAGCCTAATATCCTAGACAGCCTTCAGAACTGACTCTCAACACAAATGCTATGGTATTCTCCCTGACCCCAGCACAGCCTAGTGCCCCGTATTCAATCCTTTTCCTAGAGCTTCCAGCCTTTGTTTCATGTCTCCCAGACCAGCAGCCAATGAAATGCTCTTTCCTGTCTACTCTCTACAAATGAAACAGCCTTGAATTAAGCATACAGTGGAGGATTTTTCTTCCCTCGAGGCTGAACATTTGTAAACTTGGTTGCCCTTAAATAGACGTGAGATCGGCTGCTGCATGTGTGCTCTGTCTTCACAGGAGAGCTACCGATTTACAGAACAGTCTCTAATAATTATGAAAGCTATTGGAAATGTGATTGCTAGTTTCAAAGACAGAGGTAAATTGTCCGCAGCTCTGAGGGATCTACAAGCAGCTCACTATCCTATCCCCCTCTACAACAAAGAACTCACTGCTCAACACTTCAGGGTAAGCAGTTCTGGGCCTGAGGCTCACAGTAGGAAACCTTCCATCTGAAAGATGCACTAGATGGACCCCAAATGCTGAATCTGGGGAAGTGGTTTGCGTAGAAACTATTTCAGGGAAAGTGATTTCAGGAAGCAGGGAGGAATCTAGATGAATAAGATGAGAAAGGGAATGAAATTAATTAGAGAATATGATAATGGCTGCAGTCGGCTGCGGAGGCTCATCCATCCAGAGGCTCCTGCTGAGCTGGGAAGGATATCTTCATAAAGGAGAGGAAAGTCTGGCACTCACCCAGCAGTGGTTCTGTCAATAGTTCAGGTTGCCTTCAGGAACATTAGTCTCCTCACTCTCAGAACCTTCTGCTGGAGCTGAGTAGTATTCTGGCTTTCTAGATAGCCTGCGGGAAGGGAAGTTAGCTACTTCTTCCTGGGTGTCTCCTGAGGAAGAAAACTGAGAGGTACCGGTCCACTCCAACCGCATGGCAGGCAGGCGGCATCTGTTTTTATTTATTTTGATTTTTTTTTAACCTCCATGCTATTGACATTCAGGCTAAATTATTCTTGTTACGAGAATATCCTGGGCACTGTGGGATGTGTTTTCATGGCATATGTCAATAGCACCCAATTTTGACAACAGAAAATATCTCAAACCTTATCACCTGACCTTTGAGGGAGGGGATTTTAAAGGCAGAATGAAAAATACAGGGCATTCAACTAAACTGTAACTTTGTGTAAACCAACAATATTCACCTTGCTTAATGTAAGCGTGAGTAAAAATTTCTTTGCACTAGAAGTATATTTTATCATTGTTCACTTGTAAGCTGATGTTGGATGCCATTGGCAAAGTAGAAACTAAGACTGCACCCAGCCTAGAAGAGCACCTTGCCAAGCAGAGGGGAAAGAAGCCATTTTACTGCTGTGTGAGCATCAAGGTGGACTACACTATGTTTCCCAGACAACCAGATGAATGTGCCCTGGCAAATGCCCACCTTGTCACACACTCAAACAGATGCTCTCAGCTGCGAAGAACTACTCAGCCCCACATGTTGTCCAATCTAGATGTTGCCATTATTGCTAATTGTGTGTGTGTGTGTGTGTGGTGTGCATGTCTATGTATGTGGTGGTGTGTGTGTGTGTCTTTTTATCTTTTTCAGGTTTTCCATATATCATTGTGGCGTTTAATGAAAAAATCTCAAAGAGCCAAGCCTCCTTCAAACTTCAAATTTGCATTTCGGGCTATGGTTTTAGAAACGGACTTACTGGATTCCTTTGTAGAGGATGCCTCTTTAGGTACTGACTCATTTTAAGTATCTGAGCATGGAAGTGATGATAATTTCAAAAGGGTAAGTTTAGCTGTTGTGTGGCAGAGACAGCAGATCTGTCAGAGAGCTGTGGAGCTCAGGCCCGCTCTAGGATGCTCCAGGGGCTTCCAAGGTCTGTTGGAAGATTTCCTAACCCTTATATGTACTTCCAGGGGAACCTTGAATCCCTCTGCATTCATCATTGACCTACCTGGTATGGATGAAGGAACTTTGAGGGCTGTCCCAATCCAATTGCCTTCCTTCCTTCCTCTTCCCACATTTTGTTTCCTTTCAGTTCTGAGGGAAGCAAGCCTCTGGCTACTTTCTGATGGGAATCCAAGGCAGGTCATCAAAATATCGTAGCTTCATGCACGTTCTTTCTCCAGGCATTCACCTAAGCTCAGTAGACAATATGAAATGGGGTGTTCAATCCATCCTTGTGGAATTTTCTATGTTTGAAGGATTTCACAGTTGTAGGCATTAAGATTTTTGGGAAAGAATTAAATATAAATCTCAATCCAGTGTTTGTCTTTCCCTTGCCAGAGGAATGGGTAGACATTAAATATTGTATGCCAATAAATGAGAAGGAGTATTCTCCTGAGGAAATAGCTGCTGCAGTGAAAATTCAGTCCATGTGGAAAGGGACTTATATCCGACTGCTTATGAAAGCCAGAATGCCAGGTAGGATTTTACGTATGTAAAATGGATCCACATTTATAAGAATGGGTGTTTTATTATGTGCATATGGGGTAGAAAAGTGCTTTCTGCACAAGCATGAGGACTGGAGTTCAGACCCCAGAGTCTGCGGAAAAGTTGGGCAGGTGTGTTGACCCAACAGCCCCAGCACTTGAGAAGCAGACAGAGGGTATCCCTGTGGCCAGTTGTCCAGCCAGATGAGCCACATCAAGGATCTCAGGGTTCTGCAAGAGACCCTGCCTTGGTAAATAATAGAGAGCAACTAAGAAAGACACCTGACATCAACTTCTGGCATCCACATGTGTGTGTGGACACATGCATGTGTCCATTGCGCACACGTGTCCACACAGATGCACACATGCACTGATACCACATTGAAACAGAATGCATGTTCCATGAATCATTGAGAAAATGATCAGCTTAATTTCCAAATCTTCCGTGAGTTCTTTTCAACCATCCCCAGTTTGGTTGCAACAGTTTACAGTGTAGCTTCAGCCAAGTAGGAGATTATTGTACGTTTTCAGACTGACTGTCACAGCGGTGAATGAAGGAGGCCAGTGCTTCTGTGCATGAGGCAACAGAAATGTGTTTCAATATGCTTTCACATTTGTGAAGTGAAATGTCTTCAGGTATATCCAATGAATTGTGGGGTAGAAATGCCTAGTTTAACAGATGAAAATTTAAAAGGTGTTTTTAATCATTTTCATCATGTGATGTCCATTGCTATTTTGAGAGGAAAGATTTATCTAGGAGAGATCTTTTTGGTCTACACAAACATTTTGTTATAAAAATACAACTACGGAAAATATTTAGTGACAATATTGAAATATTTCTCTAGGGAGTGAAAAGTCGGGATACCCAAAGGTTTTAAAAGCATTTAGTAAATAGTTTGCCATAGGAAAATAGTACAGATGTAGGGATGCTACTGCACTCCTATAGTCCCAGCACTCAGGATGGGGGCAGAGGATTGCTAGTGTTAGTTTGAGGCTGACCTGAGGTGCCATGTCCACTCACATTCATCGAATGAATCTCAGGCTCACACACCCATGATGATGAGTTTCAGAGAAGCTGGCCAAACAAGTGAAGCTGCGGCTCTAATACATCAGTATTACAGCAGATAAACAGAGGCTATGGTTCCCATTTCATATCCTGAAGAGCAGCAAAGACAGTCAGGACAACAATAGACTCTAGACTGCCTGTTTTGGGTGCCTTGACTTTGACCCCTGTGGGTCCATTTGCTGTGAAGCTGTTTGTGGACAGTGCCACAGATTAAGGTTCATGCCATCCATCCAGGTGTGTTCGTTAGAATAATTGGGTGGTTGCCTTTTCTGAATGAAGTTTTCCACAGAAGTTTCTGGTATGACAGAAGATCTCCTTAGGCAAACTGTTTCATGCATCTCTTAAATAGCATCTAAGAACCCGTCTGTTTTCAGGCTAAAGATGAGCGGAAACAGTTGAATACTGTGAGCAGTGCTCTCCTCTAGACATTTATAGTGCTATGGTTTAAACATGACTTTACTCCTTACGAAACTGGAGAGCCTGGAGCCATCTTACTCATGGATTCTGAACTCTGCAAACACCGTGGCCAGCAGAGTGGTGATCCACAAGAGGCAAGAATGAAATCTACTACAGCAGAACTCAGTGGCTGGTGCTGGGTCGAACTTTGAGTCTCACTCCGGTAGTTTATTTTAGGCATATTTGAGCACAGCACAATGTGGAGAGAAGCTTCCTGGTGATAACTAACTCAGTCCCATGTGCACAATAAAGTTTAAGACATGACTACTTCAAAACTCTTATGAAGTGACATTTTCCTTAAAGATAGGTTCTGTAGGTTAACTGCGGAAGACAGGCTCAAGATAAGCAAGCTCATAGGTTCTGGGGTAGCTGATGCGGCCTGGCCATATAGATAGCACAGAGGGTACTGGACTGTTAGCCACACCCCTCACAACCTTCCGGCTGGAAAACAGATGATACGTTCTTTTCCTTGAAGGGACAACCATGTGTGCTTAACATTACTGGATTTTTCCAGTGCTTATCTGTGAGCACAAAGACCTACATGCCTCCTACATGTTTCAAAGTTTTTACCTGCGAAATGAAGGCTGTGCCCAAGTTCATTGTTCAGATATCTTATGAATTTAATGTTTACTATTATTGTTATTGTTATTATTACTATTATTATTTTTATTTAGACACGAAGGAAAATGCCAGTGTTTCAGATACACTTCAAAAAATTTGGGCAGTACTAGAGATAAATTTGGAGCAGTATGCACTTTCTCTCCTAAGGTAAAGAACGCTTCTAGATTCCCAGTAAAGAACTGTTCCGTGTGGCCATAATGACCTCTGTCTGAGATAACACCTGGGATATTGTGCAAAGGATCCAAGATTGCTGGTGCTTTTAGGCTAGATCTAGATTCAGGCAGGAAGGGAGGAAGCCATCCCATCAATTCCCGCCCTGTTGTGGAAGAAGCCACAGGCCTCCCTGCAGGGAGCAAGCAGATCTCATGATTCATTTTAGTCAGTAATAGAGGAAGAAAACTCTAATCTTACGCTCTCGTTTGTGTCCTTTATTTTTCATCATTGAATTTTCCAAACTCATTGCTCACGTTAACTTCACAAGCTTCCTTCAAGTTTCTAGTCTCTATCTGGATCCTTCAGGGGCCTCAACCTAGTTTACAACTGCTTTGCCTGCTTCCTTCCCCCCAGATACAGAGCTTAAACATCCAGCCTTATTTTCCATGTATGAAATTAATTACTCCCTTGCTTGGAAATTACTTTCTCCTTCAGTTAAAATCCTCAGATAACTTCAAGCGTATTCGAAAGGTGTTATTCACGACTGACCCACAGTGCTTCTCTCCCTTGATACCACTTGCTACAACTCACACATGTCTCTTTGACCTCAACTGGGAAAACATTGGCATCTGATATTTTGCTATTTCAAGGGTTACTTCTCTTTTGTAACTGGAGCTTCTTTTAAAAATGCTTTGTCATTGATACTCAAGTTGTTTTTCCATTTCTAGACTAATGTTTAAAAGCAAGTGTAAGTCTATGGAGTCTTACCCATGCTATCAAGATGAAGAAACCAAGGTTGCCTTTGCTGACTACACGGTGAACTATCCAGACCAGCCACCGAATTCTTGGTTTATTGTCTTCAGGCAAGTGGTGCAGGATTCCATCTTCAGACGGCATGCAGTATTCAGACCTGCAGTTTCAGATGTAACAGTAAAAGTATCAGCCTCTAGACTGCTTTCATATTTGTTTAAAACTTTTCCATACATATACATAAACTTTTTCTCCATATGTGATGGGATGTCAGAGAATTTTATCAATTGTCCTTATATCAAAATATGAAAATATAAACAGTTTATAGATTTTTTTCAATGAATATGTTGACATGTTAAATCAGTCTGTTTCCAGTATCGTTAGATAACATTTATTTCCAAGCAGCAGCATATTGGGGAGGGGACAAGTCATGAATGTTGTACACAGTGGGAGTTTGCTTTTATACATCAAAATGACACAGTAATAATAACTTGAACTAAAAAAATACACAAGCCTTTTAGTTACTTGCAATCTGAAAGTTTCACAAAGGCTCTTTGACTAAACTCTATTTAAAACATTATGAGTCCCACTACTAAAGTCTCGTGCTTCTGTGATTACAGAGAAACGTTTCTGGTTCCTCAAGACATGATCTTGGTTCCTAAAATATACACTACACTCCCAATCTGTGTGCTGCATGTTGTCAACAATGACACAATGGAGCAAGTGCCCAAGGTCTTCCAGAAAGTGGTGCCATACCTGTACCCCAAGAACAAGGTAGGTGCCTAATGTAACCCCAGCTGTTCTAACAGCGGTGAACGGGAGCCCAGAAGCAAGTGCAGCAGGTGAGCTTGTAGCTTACTTAGGAGGAAGAGAGTCCATTGTTTTAGTGACCGCGAATGCTGCAGCACACTTGACATCCCAGAAAGGACACACTGCACACGCCCATTGCTGAAACCGAAGCCACATCGATTTTAAAACAGAAGCGGCTCCCAGAACTTTATTTGGTCCTAAAATGAGAAAGGCCAAGCTTGCCTTTATCTCACACATTGCCTTTGTTCTGCTCTTAAGCATGGCGGGGCAGGGGGTGGGGGTGATGAGGGGAGATCACACACCCAGGCCCCACCCTCAGTCTTCAAAGATGGCAATATTTTTATCAGGCCAAGAGCCACTTTAGGCTGCCTGCTGAATGGATGAGAGACCTCGCCTTCAATCAGATGTTTCCTCTCTGGGTATTTTAATCTTTTCGTGTTTACAGTCGTGTCCCCCACTAGGGAATCATGACAAGCATAGTGGACATGGGCTGCAAATGAAGAACCGCTTTTGCTCCTAACTTCCATTCTTTAACCTCGTGGTTTTGAACTTGATAATCTTCCCCCTCTGGATTATGAGTATGTTTTTCTTTTGAAGTTCATTTTAGCCTATAATCTCATGCATCATTTTATGTAAATTAGACTTACCTCTCCAATGAATGTCTAATGAATATTGACTTCAGAAAGATGAAGAATATATGTAAAAATATATCAATTCAAAAAGCTCCTTTGAACTATTTTCAAGATTTGAGGAAACATTCTTCTTTTAATAAGAAAAATAAAATTTCTTTATTTTTTATTTTTTATTTTAAGGCAAGGACATGCTATGTAACAGTGACTGTCCTGGGACTCAATAGATAAGGCTGGTCTCACGTTCTCAGAAATCCGCTTGCCTCTGCCTCTTGAGTGCCAAAACTAAAGGTGTACCCAACACACTCATCTAAAATTCCTGATAAGACAACTTATTCCAACTGATTATTTATATATGTATATATGCATATGCATAGTGATATTTTAAAAATTGTTCTTACTGAATTCATTAGTATTCAGTATAATTCTAAAAACTCATATTTAGTAAACTCAATTTTTCTTTTTTATGAGATAAATTTTCTTGATTTGGGCATCAGATTTTATAAAATTGGAAGATAGTATCAAATTGTACCTAGTACCTTAAATTATTTTTACCTTATATTAAGTCAGACAAGTATCATGTCTATAGTTTAGGATGCAATCTGGTAAACAATATGTTATATGGAAGTAATAGTAATCTGTATTTGAGATTATGTTCTGAAGTATAATTTTCTAAAAATTTGTGTTATTGAAATCAACAGAACCGTTATTTTATCTACACTTAGGCATATCATTTTAATTTATGGTCATTATGTTTACCACTTGTTTCACTGATATTCACATTTACTTTATTTCAATAACACTTATCATTTTCCACACATCAAGCATGCCTTTATGAACTTAATTTAATCCATTGTATTCCCTCCTGCTCTATATTCTCCTTCATGGCCTAATAAATGATATTTCATAAAAAATTCCAGGATTGTGAAATTTACCTTACTTATGAATGCTGCCTTCTACAGCAGGATGTCTTGTGTTAAGTCCAATGTTAGAAAAGAATGCAGGCCCTTCCATAACAAATTTGTTTTTACACACAGACAATTTTTGCATTGTCATTTATCGAATTTGACTTACATTTCTGTTTAAACAGAAACAACTTAGTTTGTGACCATAAATATTAAAAAACAAGAAAGCTCAAAAGCAAAAAGATTTTTTTTCCCAAATCAATGGTTCTCAGACTTCTTAATGCTTCAACCTTATGTGTGGTGATGCCCAAATATAAAATTATTTTCATTGCTGCTTCATAACTATAATTTTGGTACTGTTATGAATCTTTATATAAATATGTGTACTTTCCAATAGTCTCAGACAACCCCTGTAAAAAGGTCATTCATCCCCTGTAACATGAGGGGCCTGCTAGTTGGGGGTTTCCATCCTGCCCAGTTCCCTCAGCTGTTTAGTCCCAGAGAAAAATCACACAGAGATCTCCATAAGTTATAAAACTGATTGGCCCATTAGCTCAGGCTACTTATTAGCTCTTGTAGCTTATATTAACCNAGCATTCTCCTGTTCTCATTGCCCCGCCTCTACTTCCTGTCTGGTTGACCCACCTATACTTCCTGCCTGGCCAATCAGCATTTATTTAAAACATGATTGACAGAATACAGACAATTCACCCACACCAATCCCCCAAAGGAGTTGTGGCCCACATGTTGAAAACCACTGGTCTAAAGGAATAGATGCCATCAAAGTCTGGAGATGATCTTTCTTTCACCAAATAAGTTATATCAATATTAGTCACTGATATTTAATTTTGGAAGGGGTATTTAAGGAATATTTAATTTACAGGTTTTGGTGTATGTGTGTAGTTTTGAGTTTAATTTTTAGCATGGTTGGCTCTCTAAACTAGGTGGATTTCTCTCAAGGATGCAAGTTGAGTCAAAATGTAGATGTGTATTTCATCTTCATTCAGCCATTATTTCACATTGCAAATTAAGATTGCATCAAACATTCCCATCCCTGTTTGGTGTCTCTTCTGCCTTCTGTATCTATCTAGCTTTTAGGGAGAGAAATGGGAAGGCTATATAAGAGAAGTAGACATGTATGAACAGAGAACTAACTGTCTGTGGTGCTTTTGAGGGGGGGTAATCTTGTCATCTTTTTGGGAATGTTACCTCAGAAGAAAGCTAATGAAAAGAAAACTATTGCTTAAATCTTTGCACTATAGTCTGTGACTGTATTAACACTCTGTATTAACTTGACAAGCTTGACAACATATATGTAGTATATTGTGTCACCATAAAATTTTTGTCTTTCAATGTGCCTGTTTTGTTTATAAAATTATAGTGTTCAAAAGTTAATGAATACAGGGAAAAATGATTATCTTAAGATTTCTCAGGGTTTTAAATATGTATTGACATATCTATCTATATATAGATAGATAGATATAGATATAGATATATACCCAGAAAGTTAAAGGAGAAATATACAATACTTCCCAAATATACAACATTATAGAAATCCATTTTCATAAAAGGTATTGGGTCAGTATTTTACAAAACAAATCATAGACAACACTACTGTAAATTGAAGCCCTCATCATTTTTCAATGAGTTATTTCTATCCTTTTATCTTTACCATTAAAGAATTTAATCTGGCATTGATGAACCATCTTGATGTGATGTCCCAGAGATGGTCCCCAGAGATAGATGAACATCTTCACCTACACAGAGGATGTCTAAAGCTTATGAACAGATAGATATGATGTAGCTCTGGGTGCTACCCAACCTGGTTACCTGACTAGAGCTCTCAACAAGAGACATCCCATCCCACATGAAACCAACAGCTTTCCTATTATTTACCTGTAAATTGGTTATGTGATCTAATGAAGTTCTTCTTCTTTATAAACTCATGTTGGCTCGAAGGAGTCTGTTTTGCTCCTTTGGATTTTCACAAGCATCCTTTGAAGCTTGATGAGCTCTCTTATTGGAAAGAGACTTGCAAATGTATATGCTTCTTCACTTAAATGAACAGTTGTCTCCCCACTTCTGTCATAATCCTTCAAAGACTGACCTGTGAGATTTGTCAGAGTTCATTTATTTCTTTACAGCCCTAAGGATCTAACCCAGGGTTTCACAGAAGCTAAGCAAGCATCCTACCTCTTAAATACACACTCAGGCCTAAGATAATTATTTATAAAAAGGATAAACATAACATTAATGTCTTGATGATTCTTAGGCGATCTTGGACTCTATGGGGGTATCAACGTAGTAGCATATTTACGTCAATGTGTGGACCACATGTTGGAGAGGCTCATGGCAATGTGAATCCTGTATGTGTGGCTGCCTTCTCTTTCAGAAGGGATACACGTTTGTGGCTGAAGCCTATACTGGTGACGCACGTGTGTCAGGCGCGCGCTGGAAA
>LOEQ01002629.1:0-24964 GCA_001685075.1 Bramus lutescens | reverse complement strand
ACTCAAAATGATGTTTTCTGGCTCCATCCATTTGCCTGCAAATTTCAAGATGTCGTTACTTTTTTCTGCTGTGTAATACTCCATTGCATAAATGTACCACATTTTCCTTATCATTCTTCAGTCGAGGGGCATTTAGATTGTTTCCAGGTTCTGACTATGACAAACAATGTTGTTATGAACATAGTTGAGCACATGTCACGTGGACATTCTTAATAAATATCTCTAAGACCAGAAAATTTGAAAGGATCCAGTGGGTTTTTTCCTTCTTAAAATAAGCATGTCCTTTTAAGCATGCTATATTCTATAAGTGTATATGTAGCCCACTTAGTCAGTAATACCAATGTCCATTAAATATACTAACATAATATTTCTCCTTTTTAGCCAGCAAGCAAATTCTCTTATCTCATACTTCACCTAAAAAAGAACCAGAAGCAATGACAAAGAAAAAAACCGGGCAAACAGGCCAGAAATCCTATAAGGGCAGACCTGGGAGTATGGTGGTAGAGGTGCCCCTGCTGGAAGAAGAAGTTATGACTGTGCCTACTATAGAAGAATCTAGCACACCAAAACAGGTACATTAACTGAAAAAAAAAAAAGAATTACTTAGGGATAGGAAGATGGTTCAGTGGGTAAAATGTACATACGTGACTCCAGGCTGGGACGCTGAGCCAAGCAGATCCTAGAGCCAGTTAGTCTAGACAAATGCAAAGCTCTGGATTCAAGGCAGAGAATGACTGTGAAAGGAACTCAGAACTGATTCTGGCCTCCGTGTGCACATGCGGAGACAAGTGTGCCTAACACACATGTGCATAGGCACACAGTATGACCAAATCACAGACACCTGCACCTGATCCACATGTGCACAGGCTCACAGAGTGTGAAAACCACATTCAAGTGCACCTGATCCACATGTGCACAGGTACATGGAGTGACCAAATATATGCAAAAACAGGGACGAATCTAGCACAAAATGTAAGCAGGGATGATGTCCAAGGTCACACTACATAAACATCAGTACAGGCAGATGGCAAACTAAAAAGAAGAATGAATCAAGTGGTTGGGGTCTTAATTATCATGGACACCCGACTGCCCAGCTGAGAAGAAAATGAAAAGGAGGAAGGTAAGTCAGTCAGTGGTCCACTTGAAACGTTCGATGCAGGCCTGCTGGAAAACAATGCAGCTGAGGAGCAAAATTAGAATCATATCTGGGGATTTGAAATGTCTCATTGTAATGTCTTTGTCTTAGTATGCCCAGGATATTTTACTGCTTCTATGTATGTGCCTCTGAGCACCCACATGTGTGAGTATCTCCATACTCATGTGTCAAAGCACACCACAGAAAGCCAGAGGACAACCTCTGGTTGGGCGCCCTGCCTTCTAACTTCATTTGTTGTTTGCTATTGCTATGCTTGGGTTAGCTAGCCCAGATTTCTAGGCAATCTCCTGCCTTTGGCTCCTGTCTTGCCCCAGGGGCACTAGGGTTACAGTACAGCCACCACACCTAGCTTTAGAAGTGTTCTGGAAATTTGAACTCAGGTCTGCGCACTTTCAGAAGTACCTTACTCATTCAGCCATCTCCCCACTTCACCGAGAATATTTTAAAAGATGTGTTTGGGGCTGGAGAGATAGCTTGTGGTTTAGAATGCTTGTTGCTCTTGCAAAGGACACAAGTTTGGTTTCCAGCACCCATGTAGGGTGGCTCACAAGCCCAGCTTCAGAGACTGAATCCTCTCTGGCCCGTCAGGCTACCTGCATTCATTTGCACACATGTATAAAACTAAAACAATTATTTTTAAAAAGATAAATATTTTGTGATAAAAAACTATTGAATGCTTCAATAAAAGTCAAAATGCTTTTAGATATAAATATGTAGTATTAGCATAATGTAATAGCAATTACATTATTAATAATAAATAGTTTAAAAGCTCATAAGTGTGGAAACATGATAAGCTAAATAATCTTTTCCTTAAAAAGAATAACAACTAAGAATTTGTGAAACATAGCTAACTCAATGACTTTTAATAAAAACTACAAATTATACTTTGTCAACAACACTAATGTGCGTTTAGTTTAGCTTAGTGAAATATTTACTTCAGTTAATCAGTGAGGCATGGATGATCTGAAACGTGAGCTGAGCTAATGCAGTGAGAGATAGAAGTGAGCTCATTGAAGAGGAGACAAGGTTCTGAGAATGATGAAGAAATAAACCAATGAAACATGCAAACAAAACCCCTCAAAATGAATAAAAAATTAACTAGTTTCACACTTTACAATTCTAAAGTATGCATGTGATTCGTAAGACCAAGAAAGGCACAGAAGGCATGAATATGCAAACACTGGAAATGGTACAGGATTTCACAGCCATTGAGTAGTGTGGACAAGTCTGTGCTTGCAGAGTTAGACACTGGGGCGGGGGTGGGTGGGTGTGAGAAAGGAGTTTGGCCAAACTCATTCATTAGAAAATAATAATCTGAATAAAGAGATAAAGCAATAAAATTACAATATAGTAACTTCAAAATTTTCTTTGCTAAGTAGCATGTGACCTGCTGGCTTATGCTCAACCTGCTTTCTCATAGAATCAAGACCACCAGCCCAGGGGTAGCTCCACCCACAGTGGAATGGGCCCTCCCACATCAATCACCAGCTAAGAGTTAAGATAATGCACAGCAGGCTTGCCTGTAGCTTGACTTTTATGGAGGCATTTTCTTACCTGAGGCTCCCATCTCTCAAATGACTCTAGCCCTGTGCCCAGTTTGAAGGTACCTATACATCATGAGGTTCTTCCCTCTGGAATCAAGATTAGGCACACATCACACCAAAACACCGATTTCCAAGCACAAACAAAACACGAAGAGATCCTTTATTAAGCAGGGCTGAGTCTGAATCCTGAATTGGGCAGGAATGGCAGCAAATAGTTATGCAAGTGTTAGAGGGAGGATGTGTTGATAAGTTTTGAGTGGTATTTTAATTAGGTTAGTCAAAATAATGAATTTGGATTCCTGGAACTTGGTGTTTTGAGAGTTGTGTCTGGAAGAGACCTTGGTGACTAGCTTTAGGAATATAATCTAACAATTCAACATGGGGGAAAAGGGTTAAAAGGCAAAACCTTTTGGTGCCATGTTTGTCATGCTCAGTTCTGCTAGAGCCCTTCAAAATTAACATAAAACTAGCCAGCATAAAAAGAAACATTGATTTTTTTTTTCTTAAAAGAGGTGAAACTGTTAGTTAAAGGGAAAAAGGTAACCTATTAGAGGCTATGGAACTTGCTTGTCCTTCACCATAGCTAACGCTATAAATAAAGGTGTATTCCAGATACACTGCAGATTTAAGTAGGAAAATTTAATCCATAAATGTAATGACAGATGATGCAGGACACTGGCTTTATAACTTGATTATAAAGAAAAGAGAGCCCTAGAGGCCAACCTTGTTGGAAAGATACTCTCAAGCTCTGCAATAATATAAGAAAACATGGAAATGTCACAGAGATGAGACTTTACTTCATGCCCATTGCACTGCTTAACAACTAGAAATGTGGATGACAGAGGCAGTGGCTGGGTGGAATGTTAAATGCTTTTTCACTGTGTGTTAGAGGTTGTCTTTGTTACTGTACTGTTGCTATGAAGAGACACCATGACCAAGGCAACCTAAAAAAGGAAGCATTTAACTGGGGGCTCACTCACACATTCAGAGTGTGAGACTATGACCATCATGGTGGGGAGCATGGCCGAAGGCAGGCGTGGCACTGGAGGGATGTAAGAGCTAAAATCTCCTCTGCAACTTGGAGACAGAGAGACTGGGCCTGGCATGGGCTTTTGAAAGCTCAAAACCCACCCTCAAGGACCCACCTCCTCTAGCAAGCCACACCTCCTAATCCTTTCCAAAACAATTTTACCAACTTGGCCACAAGCATTCACACATATGAGCCTATGGGGACCATTCTTATTCAAACCACAACAGAAAGTGTTGGAAAACATGGATCACTTAGTTAACCTATGATTGTATGATTTATAAAATGACACATTATAAGCTTGACCTAATCTGTCTCTCAGTGCGCATACTGTATGTTTTTTTGTTGTTGTTGTTGTTGTCCTGACTTATTGCCTTCCCTTTCACAGTGCTACAAGTACATTATACAGTGCTTGGTGATGTTTAACAGCTGGCCTCTCACAGAAACGCAGCAGATGTTTGTTCAAACACTAAAAGACTTAGAGAAACTTGATACCAAAGGTATGTTACCCTAAATAATTTTAAAACATTTATTTTATTTTATATGTAAGGGCGTTTTGCCTGCATTTATATAAGGACACCATGTACTTGCCCAGCGCCTGCGGAGGTCTGAAGAGGGTATTAGATCTCCTGAAACTGGAGTTACAGATGTCTGTGAGCCTCCATGTAGGTGCTGGCAACAGAACCCTGTTCTGCGACAGCGTTCTTAATATTAATACTAAGTCATCTCTCCAGCTGCACACTTTAAATATTACTCATACCATTTATATCTTACATGCTGATCACAGAATTATAAAATATTATTGTTCACAGTGTAGTCTCTCATATTTTTGTTATATTGATTATATTTCAATGTTTTACTATATAATTTATGAAAAATAAAAATAATCCATCATTACAGCCTTGCATGTTTATAAGGTCATGTTTTGTCTACTCAACAAAACTTATGCACCATTTATACTTGTGAACTTTTCAAGAAATATACAGACAAATTTAATGTTTATAAAATTCTATTACCCATAGTTTCTAGGAAAGAGTAATAACGATATACTCTGAAATTAAGATATACATATATAATTTCAGCATCCAGGAGGCAGAGGCAGGTGGATCTCGGTGAGTTCAAGGCCAGTATGGTTTCCATAACTACAGACATCTATGGGTGCATAGTGAAGCACTGTCTCAAAAATGTGTTATGATAAGGATCTATATGCAAATTAAATATTCATAATTGCATGCATAAGTAGAAATAATAGAGAAACAGTACAATATTGTGTATGCTACTGTGATCAGCAAAGCTTTTGCCTCCCTCCGTCCCTTCATCCCACTGAACCTTCCTTCCTAGGAAGGAAGGAAGGAAGGAAGGAAGGAAGGAAGGAAGGAAGGTGTTCTCTGGGATAAATCATAGTGTTAATAAATGTTAAATTATAACCCTGGGAGCCTAGAATTACAGTAGAGCAAAGAATAAGACCCAAACCCTCTGTTTGCCTGTGTGGGCTGTTCCATGAGTTATCTACATTTCTTCAGAGATCATATTATAATCTCATATTATAATCGTTTGTTACATCTGTCTTGATATAATGAAGATAGTCATGCTACTATTGCTCAAATCAATCCCAAATGCATAGCAAGTAATAGGGGCCACATTACCCAAGAAGAGCTCATGAGAAGAGAGTGACAGTGGTGGAGACATAGGTAAGTGAATCACACAGCTAGGCACAAGCAAGGCTTTGGGTTCAATCTCAGAGGGGAAGAGAGAAAGGGAGAGGAGGAAAGAGAGAAAGAGAAACATCAATAACTTGATTTACAATCATAAGGGAATCTAGCTAGTAGGGGAAATAGGTTTTGAAATACTATCTAATGAGGTTTATATATACTCAATGGCAGAAGAAATTGGTGTGCACACACACTAGGCTATTGAAGGTAAGATAGCAATGCACAGTTCAGAAATAAATTTAATTTAAACCCAGTGTGCAAAGTGTGACATTAGCAATGTGAGGTAAACCTCTAAAAGGAAAGTTCTCCTTAGATAGGGAAATGCGCACTGTAACTAAACTCTGCTGCCTGAAGCTGAAGAGGACCAACTTGTCAACAGGTAGTCCCCCAGCATTTCTTTCCTACACTGATGGACAAGTTGATCTCCTCCAGGGCTTCCTAATTACAGGCACACACCCATGAGGTCACACATTTTATAACGTTGAGTAGTGGGATGCTTTCCAGTTCACAGCTTATTTGCGTACATGCTGCCAACACATGCAGACTTCTTGCAAGTCTTGCACACTAAATTAAGCAACCTGATAATGGCTTCATTCTATGAATTTATCAACTAGATTTAAAGGGCATAGCCTGAATACGGGCAATTTTTACATTTTTATCAGCATCAAGAAGAAATATATAAGAGCAAAAGTCTTTGTATTTTATTGAGATTAAATTGGTATCAATCCAAACTTGATTGTATAAAGATTTTTAATTATAATCTTACCCAGAAACACCACTAATAAAATGAAAAGGAATAGAAAACAAGCAAAAACCTGAGACAATTAAATGCTACAGATGTTAAGTGTGGTTTTCAAACAAAACAATGTACTAACAAGACTAGAGAAACTGAAAAAGATATGAAATATGTAGTAAAATAAATTTCAAAATAGCAGACATAAATCCTCCCTTTTAAGTAATTATATTTAATGTAAATTAAATATGGTTTACTACAAAACATGATCCAACTCTGTACATTTATAAAAGAGGGCATCTTTTGATTTAACATATATAAACAGTTTTAAGACAGAAGAATGGAACTCACATTACAAATTGTAATCAAATGAATTCAAACAGTTATGTTAGTTGTTTTATAATGCTAAAGAGACCACATATTAATAAAATAAAACCATTATAAACATATCAACCTAACATCAGTGCTGATAAAATGCACGAGGCAAAACTAGCATTGAAGAAGAAATTGCTAATTCTACAGCTAGTTGGAAATTCAAATACAGCACTTTAAGTAGTGGAAAGAAATTTAAACAGAAAATTAGTAGGATTATAAAATGCTTGAATAATACAGCAAATCAACCTTTCCTAGGAACAGAATTCTCCACTCAGCAGCACCAGAACACATGTTCTTCTCACGACCAATAGAACATCTGAAGGATGCCAGCAGATGAAGCACTGCCACGAGTCTAAACAGTCTAAACCGAGTTTAGCTGAGTCTAAACACGTGGGGGAGAATAGAAATAATGCAGCTATGTTCTCTGATCACAATTGAGAAAAACTAGAAACCAATAAGAGACAAATGTGGAGATTTCATATATGTGTAAAAAGCAACATTCTCCCAACATAATTGCCTACACTAAAAACAGCTGAAGGATGAGTCTAGAGAGATGGCTCAGGGGCTAAGAACACTTACTGCCCTTGCAGAGAACCAAGATTCAGTTTCCAGCACCTACATGGTCACTCACAACTGCCTGTAACTCCATCTCTAGGAATTCTTATGCCTTCTGATGTCTGGGGGCACATATATGCACAAGTGTCACACACAGACACACACATACATGCACACTCAGACACACACACACACACACACACCTGCATGTAAAAAATCCTTTAAAAAGAAAAACTGCAAAGCAAGAGAAAAAAAGAAAATTAATCCTTAATCAAAAGGAAGGAAATAATAGTAAAGATTAGAGCAAATAATAGTAAAGATTAGAACATAGAAGAATGAATTGTATATATGCAGTATATGAAATAAAAGACAAACACAGTGGCTATTGTCTGATAGTTGCATAATCCTCTTTATAACTTCTATATAAACCCACTGCTTTATATATACCAATGTTGAGTTATGCTATATGGATTATATCTTAATTTTATTAAAAAGAATTTTGACTGGCTCTTAGGAAACATTTGTTCATTTGCTTACAAGGAAAGCAATCCAACCTCTAGATGAAACATGCTTGCCTTGTCCCTACAGGAAATGACCTTGTCATCATTTTGGCTTTCACTGGTTTCCATTTCTGTCTCTCTTTAGCTCATGTAGAGAAACACGAAGAACTAATTACCATAGGAAGCCCAGATTCCCGCGCTGTCAATGAAGGGCAGAAATCTGTAGGAATTTCCAAAACAACGCGGAAAGGCAAAGACAAGGCTGGGGAGAAAGAGAAGTTGGCCAAGGTAAAGCAAATGCCTCGCTTTGAACCTCAGGTGGGTCCGATGCGATTCCCTTACTGAACAGACCCTGGTAGCACTTGCTACATAGAGGGAGGCAGCGATAGGAAGAAATGAGAACTCACCATCACAGACTACAGAAGTGAGAGATCACTTACATTTGAAAGATCATTTTTCTTAGCTGTGTTGTTGAAGAACGCATTTGGCTGGATCCACAGATTCGTCTCTCAGCAACTTGACAGTTCTCTATCAGTCAAAGCTCCACACTGGGAAAGTTCTATCACCTCATGTCTGAAGCCATTTTAAAGAGTAAAGCTAAAACCCTAGGCTTCAAAAGTAAGAGAGAACTTTCCATCTGAGACTTAGTTCTCATTAAAATACTAAGAAAATCATGAAGGAAGCAAGGTCTTCTCGGTATAACGAAACCAAATTTCAGTGAAAACTTATTTAATGGTTGCAACCTTCTCTTCCTCGGTTACGTTATTTCAGGCGGTAACATTACTAGTCTTCTTCAGTTACATTATTACTCTTCTGCGCTGCATTCTGCAAGCACACCGTTTTTAACCTTCAACTTGCCTGCTGGGGTCCTGGAAGATCCCACTCCCAGAGCCTCGTGACTCAAAGCCAGTTAACTGTGAAAATCCTTTTTTTTTTTTTTCCAAGTTGCTTTTGGTCATGGAACTTATCACATCAACAGGACACCATACATGCCAGCTTATTAAATAGAAACTCTAGGAGAGAACTTGGCAGAGAACACGGGTCTCTCTCCCTCTCTGATTGCTCAGGAATGAACTTCTCATATGTAAAAGTCAAAACCCATTTCTGCTCCCTTCGGTCCGTGCAATTGTTTCTATAGACATTGAAGTAGTTCTCACTTCTAGAGTGAATCTGTAGCGAATGCACTCAGGGGCAGAAATGATCAAGTGTCTTCTTTACAATTTTTGAAGACACCATGAGTCGCCATGAGTATAGTTTAAATTTTATTTAAAAATTTTTAAACAGTGTGTGTGTGTGTGTGTGTGTTCACATACTCATAGGTATCATGGTGCACATGTGGAGGCCAGATGACAAACTGTGGGAGCCAGTTCTCTTTTTCTACCACATTTGCCCTGGAGTTGGAGCTCAGAGCAGCACGTTTGGCAGCAAGCACCCTTGTGCGCTTAACTGACTAGATTTTATGTCTGAGCCGACACAGACTAGAGTCATGTGGGAAGTCAGTTGAATGATTACCTGTATCAGATGGGCTTGTGGCCATGTCTGTGATGTTTGATGCAGGGTCCAGCCCCCTGTAGTCAGCACCATCCCTACGTGAGGCTTGGTTATATAAGACAATGAGCTGAGCACAAGCCAGTAGGCTGCCTTCTTACGTGGTTTTTGCTTCAGTTTATGCTTGAGCTACTTTCTGATTTCCTTCCAGTAATGGACCTCAAAATATAATCCCAAATAAACCCTTTCTTCTCCAAGATGCTTTCAGTCATTACATTTTTTCACATCAACAGAAAGAAAAAAAAAAACAAACTACAGCACACATCAGCCTAATTTAGACGTTACTGTGTATAATTTGAAGTTAAGATTGCGTAAAGTAATGTGCATAAACACTTGTCTTTCTCTCATGTGCATATGATACATATGAATGTGCGTGTGTGTGTGTGTCTGTGTGTGTGTGCACATGTGTGTGTAGGTACATATGTGTTCAGGTGCCTGTGGAAGATCAGGATTAATGTTGGGATTCTTCCTTAATCACTTTCCACTATGTTTATTGAGGCAAGGGCCCTCAGTTGGATTGGGAACTCATCGACATGGCTACCCTAGCCAGCCAGTTTGCTCTGGGGATACTATCTTTACCTCTGAGCACTGGAATTCCAAGTGGGCTGCTGCGAACAGTCAGCATTGGAGCTCTGGGCTTCTGAACGCCACTCCTCACCCTTTCGAAGCAAGCATGGTTTATCTGCTGAGACATAGCCTCAGCTCCGAAGGCACAAGTCATTATACAATCCATTGGCTTCCACAAGTATATACACTGTGTAACTGAAGGGAAAAGTTGTAGACTATGTTCAGAAGCCATTGCTGCTCATTTTGTCATGCCTGCACCAGAGCGCCAGAGAGAACTCGCCACTTGCTCTCAGTCACCACGCTACTTCTGCCTGTCACAGAAGTCAAACAAATACCTCACCCAAGTGGAACTACTTGGTGTTGTTCATTTTACTAAAATATATGCCTGTAGGAGTCTTGCACATGGTGGTGTGCAACAGACATTGATTTTTGCTCAGTGCTCAGCAGCCAACATAGGCACATGCTGTAAGTTGGTCGCTCACCAGCTGATAAACCTTCATGCTATGGCTGCGGTGGAAAAGAGCACGGGGCATTCTTACATAAATCTTGTGCAAATTATGGATGATGTCTCTACGGTAAGTAGCTAACAGTGAAATCAGTTTAGGCAGTGAATCCTAGAACCTTCCTAGGAGAGAAAGGCATTCCTTTTTAAAACTTTTTTTCTCCCCCTAGCCAATACCCACTGTTCACTCTCAGCAAGAAGATCCAAACAAGCCCTACTGGGTTTTGAGGCTGGTTTCTGAACACAGTGACTCAGACTATGTGGATGTGAGAAGAGACACAGATCGGTCGGATGAAATACGAGCCATGAAGCAAGCTTGGGAGGCGACTGAACCAGGGAGGGCTATCAAGGTCACTTGTCGGAAAGGCTGTTCTTATTCTTCCTGGGTAGATGCGGTCTGAGACATGAGCCCTGTCTCAGCCACACGGGATTTCTTTTAGGTGTGGGATTTGGAATTGGATGAGCTACTAGCTGAAATGTGACATGAGGTGTGCCAAACTATGAGACCCTCCTCCCCTTCACTTCCTCGTTTTTTACATAGCCGAGCAGGGCTGGATCTACAAGTGCCCTGAAAAGCCTTCAGTGAGAGCATGCAAATGTTTAACGTGTTTTCCTAAGAATAAAAAGTATGTGCTGCCCCCTGGTGGAATTTAAATGCTTGTGCCACCTTTCCCTTATGCAGTGGTTCTCAACCTTCCTAGTGGTGACCCCTTAGAAAGGTTGCTTACATTGTGGTGGCCCCCAATCATAAAATTATTTTCTTTGCTACTTTCATAACTGTAATTTTCCTACTGTTATTAACCATAATATTATTGGAGATAGAGTTTGTCAAAGGGGTAGTGATCCACAGGTTGAGTGAGAATCACTACCTTATAGTGAAACAGTTATTTTACCTGTAGTGTTCCTTTTCCTAATTCAGAGTAAATGGGGCAGACAAAAATTATTCTGAAACAATTGGATTTAAGATACATTCTGTGTATATTAGCTTAGCATAGTGGGTCATGCTCCTTCTCTTCCTCGTTCTCTGTCACAATCTACAGACTGATGAAATCACAGAGGGCTCTGAATTTTAGTCGAGTTAATGAGGAGTGGGCCTGGTCTAGACTACCTTATTTATGCTTCCTCTTTGATCTTCTGTATGCTCTGAGCACCATCAGCTTGCTTCGGTCTGCACCCTTGCTGCTTTTCAATGAGCTCACAGGCTGACTGACGTCTGTCTTCCAGGCTTCACAAGCCCGTTTGAAGTACCTCAACAAGTTCATCAAGAAGCCATCTGATGTCCCCGTCCAAGAGACTTTGTCTGAGAGCCAGAGTCAACTTAAACCCACAGATGAAGGTCAGTGGAGGTCACCCAACTGCTCAGGCATTTGGCGGGGCCTCCTTAGTGACAAGGAATTATTTCAGAGTTTCTGGTACTCAGGATGGTGAAAGGCCATGGGGCTCCACACCAGGACATGAATAGCCTTTTGATTATCAAACCGCTTGTACTTACTTTCTCTTCTAAGACTCACATGCCCATTCTCCACACATGAGCAGAGGTGATTTTCCCTACTTAAGAAAAGTTGAAGAATGTGGTGTGGCGGCACTCACCTGTAATCTCAGCATTTGGGAGGTAAAGGCAGGAGGCTCAGAAGTCCGTGCCCACCCTCAGCTATAGAGTGGATTCAGGGCCAGCCTGGGCTACAGGAGAGTCTGTCTTGAAAAGGAAAATAGATAAGGAAAATATGGAAGCAGAGATGAAATGAGGTGGTTACTCAGTGTGATGGTAGTCTCGTGGAATTGGAGGCAGCCCTATTACTGCTGTAAATCTGGCACCTTCTTAAGAAGAATAAAAATAATAACAAGATAGTCATAATGAAGATAACTACTTATATGGAATGTTTGTCATGGCTTGGCAACTTGCATTTCTTAAATTACAGTTGACCCTAGTGTCCAAAGGTTATCGCTCCCAAGACCTACAATGTCTTTCAAAATGCACAGGCATTCTAGACCCTTCTAGGACATGGTGATGTCTTTGCATTTAATCTATGCACATTCTCCTGCATGCTTAAAATTATCATTATAATTCTTATAATCATAATTCGATCTAAGTGCTTTCTAAGTAGTTGTTATGCTATATCATTTAGAGAATATAAAGGCAAACAATATGTATATATATATTTATGGATATGTGTATGTTCATCACAAGGAAAACTAACATAGAACTACAAAGTAGATAACAAAATAATATTTTCAATTACATATTTCAAATTGTTTAGTATTTATTATGCTATGTGTTTGTGCATGTGCATACTGTAAGGATGGTCACCACACTACACATATAGAGGACGGACAACTTTGCGAGTCAGTTTTCTCCTCTACATGGACCCCAGGAGTTGAACTCAGATCACAAGACTTACATAGCAAGCATTACTTTGCCCTCATGGACATCTGTCATCCTTTAACTGTATATGTTTAAAATGCTATATTAATTCATTAATTTTTATGTTTTTTATGTTATGTATGTGTGTTTTTTCCTGCATGTATGCTTATGTACCACATGTGTGTCTGGCGTTCAAGGAGGCCAGAAGACATCATCAGATTTCCTGAAACTAGAGCTAGCCAGTTGCCATATGAGTGCTGGAATTAAAATATGGGTCTTCTAGAAAAGCAGCTAGTGCTCTTAAACACTGAGCCATTTCTCCAGCCCTGCTGTAACAAATTCTTGATCGGTGGTTAGTTGACTGAATCCATGGATACAAAACCCAGTGATAGAGAAGACAAACTGTATTTTATTTGGCATTTATACACCAACTCATTGATGTACTTCTTGATCTCCAAGGTGGAGAAAATCTCAATAATATTTCTGCAATCATGAGAAACAAGAGACCCTGCAAGCATGTAGACCTGGCCCTCCTTTGAACCATTTGTCTTCTCATAGATGCCCACCTATATTCAAGTACCACTGCTCTAAACGTATATGGAGGCAGAAGCAACTCACATCCCAAATCCTGCATTTCATTCAAATTAGAATATAATGCAAAGTAGATCGCCTACAATGGATGAATAAATAGGAGAAAAGTGCATGGTTAATGTGAAATTTAGGGTTGGTCATTACGGTTTCTTCATGGCCAAGAAGTCACTGTTAGAATCACTACTGAGGAAAATCCTCCTAGCTTTAGGATCTTCACAAGAACCCCCTTCAGTTTTATTTTAAGAAAATTTAATGCCAAGTCTTACTAGTCCCTTCCCAAAGAGAAGTGCCTTGCCTATGTACAGTGGTTCCGATACTTAAAACCTCACTTCTGTCAATATTGCCCCAGTTTCTAAAAGCTTCTGATTTCATGTGGCTTTCATATTCCAAGAGGTTGTCAGGCTCACCATACACTCATGCCTGCACTAGTCATATCATGCTTTGACATCCTGATGCTGCAGGTTAGACACTGTAAAGCTATGAAATGGTGTCCTCCAAATCTGAGCTCCTTGAAGCAAGCCTTGTTAGATTTGTTTTGCAAGTGACTTCGCGGAGTGCAAGTTATTCTTTTTCAGGAACATACGCATTATGCTATAGGAGAAGTAGCATGAGGTGCTGGGAAAGATGCAGACGCCAAAGAAGTGCCGCCACCTGCAGCAGGAAGTGCGCTGTTGACGAAAGATGCAGACGCCAAAGAAGTGCCGCCACCTGCAGCCAGACGTTTGCTTTGGAAGAAGTGGCAGCTGTCCAAGGGCATCAAGGATCTGTCAAAATCTACAGTCAGTGATAGCAAAACATCTGTAGCAGGGAAGGAAGAGAAGGAGCAGAGTGCACCTAAGGAGACCCTTGGTGAGTTCTGATCTGGCTGGTAAGGTAAAATGGACACTTGAGTTTGAAACAGCGGTGTACACAGATTATTACAGACATGTGAAACTGGGGCTCCCAAAATAGAAAAAAAAAAACAAGTCCATCTGTCACAGCTGGCACCACAGCATGGCTCCCCGGGATATTAATCTAGAGTTCTCTCATCGCAACAAGGCCTATAGTAAATGCTGAAATTAGAAAAAAAGTACTATTGACTAAGAATTCTTTATCTAGTAAAAACCGTTGTTAAAAACTTAAGCCAAAATAGGAGTACAGTTATAGTTTAGTGGTAGAGCTCTTGCCTAGCATATGCAAAGTTCTAAGTTCAGTTTTCAGCACTGAAAAAAGCAAACTTAAAAAAAGAGGAAGTGATTAAGGAAAAATAGGTACATCTTCCTGAAGACAAACACCAATAGATGTGAGTCTAGAAGAGATGGTTTAAAGTAAGTGTCTGGATTAAGATAAAATGACCCACCTTTCCTCTGGTGGCGGCCATCAGGTGAGCCAAGATGGCTGGGTACAAGTATATCCAGGAGCTCTGCTGGGCTACAAGGCCAAGCAAGGTTACGTCATATACAGGATTCGCATTGGCTGTGGTGGCCACCTGGTGCCCAAAGGTGCGACCTACGGCAAGCCTGTCCATCATGGTTTGAACCAGCTAAAGTTTGCAGGAAGCCTTCAGTCTGTTGTTGAGGAGAGAGCTGGACGCCACTGTGGGGCTCTGAGAGTCCTGAATTCTTACTGGGTTGGCGAAGATTCCACATACAAAATTTTTTGAGGTTATCCTCATCGATCCATTTCATAAAGCTATCAGAAGAAACCTGACACCCAATGGATCACCAAACTGGTCCACAAGCACAGAGAGATGCGTGGGCTGATATCTGCAGGCCTCAAGAGCCGTGGCCTTGGAAAGGGCCACAAGTTCCACCACACTATTGGTGGCTCTGGCCATGCAGCCTGAAAAAGGCGCAACACTCTGCAGCTCCACCGTTACCGCTAATACACATAATGTTTGTAAAATTCATACCCAATAAACAATTTAGGACTGTCAAAAAAAAGATAAAATGACCCCAGAAAGTAATTCAGACCCACAAGAAAAGCTCATTGTATAAATATATGTTTGAAGAAATCGAATCTTATTTCCAAATTTTTAACTGATTTGAAAGTAATTGGAAAACTGGACTGGACTGCTTCTGACACATAAGCAACATGGGAATGATAGTACAAATGGTGGCTGAGGAAATGGAGCTCTGTGAGAAAATTGTATTATCTCCTGCTTTCACGAATACCAATGTGATATAAACAGTGGGAAATGCAAATGTTTATTATAAAAACTATTCTCAAACAAACGGAAATGGTAGCATAACATAGAGAAACCATCAAACACGGCCAAGACTAAGAGGGGAGTCTACAGGGATGAACCACCTTCAAAAAAGTACCATCGCTACAGCTCACGAAGCTGGTGTACTGAGAACAAAGCCAGCTCACGTTTAGAAGGAAAGAACTAAAAACCAGAGCAGAAATAAATGAATTAGAGACTGAAAATCAAAATATGAATGAATACCTACACTTGACTTTAAAAAGGAGGGGGAGGACTCAAAATAAGCAAAAATAGGATGTGGAAAGAAAGCCATTAAAATTAACATCAGAGAAATACAAAGGTGGTGTTAGTGATTATTATGAACAACTGTTTGCCAGCAGTTACCTAAAATAGATGGGCAAGTTTCTGGACACGCAGCTTACAGCGATTGGATGATGAGGGCCTGGGCTGGGGAAGACAGCTCAGTAGATAAAGTTCTTGCTATGGAGCAGAAGGACCCGAGTTCAAGTCTGCCCCTCGTGTGCATGGCAACTTGGAAACATGTGGATCCCTGAGTTCACTGACCAGTGAGTCTACTGAAACAATGAGCTCCGGGCTCAGCAAGTGACCATGTCTCCAAAGGTAAGGTAGACAGCCATAGTGGAAGCCGCCTGTTGAAGAAGCTTCTGTATGCTTCCCTACACAAACACACACACACACACACACACACACACACACACACAAATTTAGATAGTGAGTGATGAAGAAGTAGAAGACCTAAACAGACCTATTACAAGTCTGAATCAGTAATGAATTCTCCACTACAGAAAATCCAAGGACAAGGCAGCCTCCATGTGGCATTGACTCAGTTATGTGTCTAGCAGTGTGAGATCTTAAGACAGTCACACTATTGTGTGTTGCTAACATCACACTGGTCTAAATCAGACAGGAACAACAATAAAAAGAAAACCAATGAAACTAGGAAAAGAAATCCTCAACAAAACCCAACAAACCGGGGGGCAGAGTTGGTCAGTCTTAAAGATTGCTAGCTGGTCTTGCAGAGGATTTAAGTTTTGTTCCTGAAACCCATGTCTTCAGGTTCACAACTGCTTATAACTTCAGTTCCAGGGGAATCTGATGTTCTTTTCTGGTTTCCATAGGCATATACACATTCATGTGAAGATACACACACACACACACACACACACACTTTAAAACAAAATAAATCTGTAAAAGCCCTGACAAAGCAAATACAACAACATATTAAAAATATTATTCACTATGATCAAGTTGGATTCACACCAAGGATGTAAATATAATTCAAAAGATCATTAAATTGGATATGCCACATAAACAGAATAAAGGGCAAGAATTCAGGGAGGCTAGGCCAAAGTCAGTCTGTCAATCAGAAATCCAGTCCTGTGATAACTAAGCAACCAATACAGTGTTTTTCACAGATCCATGCATGAGGATGAATGCCTGGTGGCCTAATTCACTAGCTCTAGAAATTCTCTATAGGTATATTTCATCTGTAAACAATGATGACACAGTCACTTTCTAATATTGGTAAGATTTGTTATTCTTCTTCTTGCCCAGTTGCTCTGGTAAGCCCTTGTAGACTATGTTGAATGAAAGAGATGAATGTAAGCATTCTTGTCTTATTTCAGACCTTTTTTTTGACTATTTTTCTGTTCAATAATACTAGAATTGGTATCCATATGACCTATGTCTTATTTGAGAAATGACCCATGAAGTATGAAAAGTTAAGCAAAGGGGGAAATCAGGAAAGACGTCATACTCTACAATGACAACACCATTACTTTCTGGAAAGCCATCAGTAGGTTCAGTAGTTGAGTGGGTGATGAATGAGAGAAAAGGCAACAGTGCCTGGAGCCTTTCTGGGTCAGAGAATGTTCTCTCAATGATAAGTTAATCCACGGCTCCATGCAGTTATCCAAACCCATACAATATTTACGACCTAGAGTAAACACTAAAGTAAACAATGGTGTTTGGGAGATGGTGGCCCTTGGGAAATATCAACAATGGGGGAAGTTGTGCATGTATTGGAGAAGGGTTAAACTGAGTAACGCTAATATTGCTGTGGTTCTAAAACTACTTAGAAATAAGAATTGAAAACATAGAGAATGAAATAGAAAGATTTTCTTCTTTGTAATTTCAACTTTTATCACGATCTTAATCACAATCACTTTGGGTAGAGGGCTAGAGTTGGGTTAGTGAGATAAAGTACCTGCTTGCCATGTAAGCCTGACCATCTGAGTTCACTGCCTGCCCCATTAAAGCCAGATGTGGTGTCATGCGTCTGCCCTCCTGGTGCTGCTGGAGATGGGAGGTGGGCATAGAATGGGTTGGAGGTTCGCTGGCCAGCTGGCCTTAGTGTGATGTACAGCAGCAGCAATAAGAGAAATCCCGCTTCACAAGGCTGAAGGTGAGAGCTGACTCCCAAAAGCCATCCTCTGCTCCCTGCCCCCGCTCCGCGCATGCATCATATGCATGCTAGCACATCAAAAGAAAGAAAAAAAAAACAAATAAAAACTTACTGTGGTTTGAAAAATCCCTTAAGAGGTTAACTGCCATTATTTTACCTCGTGACCCAACTCATTCCTGCTTATAGGAGATGTTTAGGAAACAAACCTAGGTTGACGGATGTAGACTAACGGCTCGGTTGCCCGGAGCGTTTGGGGGAATGGACACTGACTGTAGAATGACAGGAACCAGTCTGAAATATGCCAATGTCTTAAAACTGGCTTTTTATGGTGTCCCAAGAACCTATTAGATTTATTTTTAAAGTATTGCATGTATCCTTCAGATGAGGTAGTTTTTTTTGTTTATTTTGCTTGAAAACGATGCTTTCTTTTTATTTTAAAGACATAGTGGTCTGGAAAAGTCAAAAGGTCATTATCATCCGAAGACTGAAATTCTTTATTAAATCTGTTCATGTGGCTCCCTGTGGGTGCATGGAGTAAAAGTTGGTCCTTTGATCTTCAGTGTATTCATTTTATATATTGTTCAATCCAGAGGAAGGTGTAATAATGCGTCTTACGTACCTTTAAATTCCAACTCCCATAGTGCTCAGCATGATTTTCAGACATTTTTCAAGCTTTTTCAATTTTGAATCATTTAATTTGCTTGCAATGGAACTTTGTAATTTAAAGTAAGAGGCTATTTTCCCTCCCTCATTTAACTGCTAAGAAAGAATTTGTTACTATTTTGATGTTGCATATTCATATTTTTTACATCTTTTACTTAGCTGTAGACCAATTTACATAAGAGGATAACTATGAAATAAAATTAGTGTTTTTCAAAAAATAATAACAAAAGTACAAGGTTGTTTCTTAGCAGAAAGCATTGTTTTCAACCAGAAGGAGATATAATAGCGATTTAGCTATTTACTTCTGGAAGCCTGTGTTTGCTTTCCAACAGTACCCTGTCCACAATCTCAGACAGTTTTGGAAACATCTCCACGACTCATTCGAAAAGCACTAGAATTTGTGGACTTCAGTCATTATGTACGGTGAGTTTTTAGCAAAAATGATTAATGCAGACAAGTGTGTTCATAAAGTCTTGGATATAGCCCCAATTGGTAATTGCTAAGTAATGGAAAAGTTGAAATTAAATGCTTAATACATCTTCATTTTGTCTGTCTTTAAAGCTACAAGATTATTATCTTATATTTCTCAAATATTTTATTACATTGATTATCAACTCATTTAAGTGACTTTTGTAAAAAATTAATTTGAACCTACATAAAGTTCTCATACTACCTACGACTATTATTTAATAAAGTTACATTTTCTTCAGAACTAAATAATAGGATTAATAGAGCCTGTTGCACATGTTTTTATGTTTGAGAATGTCATCACTCTTGTGAAATTGATAAATTTAGATGTAAAACCCACACAATTCTCAGTTTTGGAACCAGTTTCATAGTCACATTATTTAATGATTTATCTGATTTAACTGATACTTTCCATAATATTTTCCAAAATATCAATGAGTCAGTATACAGTACCTAACCCAATTTTTAAAAATTAATCTTTTATTCCACTAACTTTCATGTTTCATTTGATTCAGCCCAGCTCACTGTTAACACAATTCTAAATTAATTTGCATTCTGAAGTATTATTTACTTTCAAACTCTCAAAAATGATGCTCTTATTTCATCTGACATTTTATATCAAGGAAAACAAGTGACGAGGCTGTGCTGCAAACAGAGGAACTGAACACGCAGCAAGCAATGCAGAAGGCAGAAGAAATCCACCAGTTCCGGCAGTATAGGTCCCGAATCCTTAGCATCAGAGGCACTGATCAGGAAGAACGTCTTAAGCTAAAGGAGGAAGTTCTAGAAACATATGGAGAGATGCGGGTAAGTCTAGCAGCACTTCTGACCACATCTGTAAGGTTCCTTCCTAACAGGAAAAAGAAAGCAAAGTTACACATCTGTGCAGAAAGAATTCGTAGTATCCGACTCTAAAATTCATCACCTCCCAGAAAGGCTGGGCATCCATCCATGTATCTCCTTTCACTCACCGCCTCCTTAAAACCCCACTAGCCTATCATAATAGGAATCTATCTTAAGATGGGATGAATGTGAGAGAAGATGAGACACTATTTGTGAATGTATAAAATTACAGGGTGAGCACTCGTGACCCGAGTTGAGACAGGCAGACCCAATGCTGGCTGTGGAAAATGCTTTAGAATCTGCCTGTTTACTCATAGCATCTTCGCAGGATATCCCACAAGCCTAGCAGGCCAGCACCATGGACATTATGAAGTGAAAATGAAATGGGACAATGATAATTATGCTTAAAGTTACAGATTAAAACCACAGCTTTTCACTGTGGTAACCATTATCTCTGGGCACCCCTCCCCCCCACATCTGTAGCAGTGTAGAGGTGTTTTATGAAGACATCCTCCAAAGAAAAGTTTTCTATGCAGTGGGAGATAGATTAATTGAAGATAAGACATGACAGAAATGGAAAGATGCAGTAAATGTGGAAGAATGACTTCCATCTGTGATGACAGAGACTTACTGCTTTCTTCTCACTCCCCTAACATACACACACACACACACACAAATACACTCAAACATGCTCACACAGACACACACTTACTCATACACTCACACACTGCACTGACATACAGACACACTCTTACAATACTACATACTCTTACACACATAGATATAGTCAGACACACACACACACACACACATATATATATATACACGTGCACATAGATGCGTGCACATGCACACACATGCACACACACAGAGACGGAGAGCTATAGAACTTTCTAAGTATTTTCGCCATGGTAATACGGAATCCTCCACCACAGTATTGCTAATGATGTGGAGGAATCTGCTCTTTACATATCTCTTTGTTTTGTTCATTGGGCACTTCAAACAAAACATCTCCAAATATTAATTGTAGCAATTTTAGCCCTCTTTCTCATTTCAGGACAAACATGTAACTTCACCATTGTCATCTTAGAAATTGACAATCGCAACTTCTCTTGTTCAGAGCAGAAACCTTTGAGACAGTCTTGTCTGTCAGTCTTCACCAGTGATCAATTATCAAAGCCCACGTAGTCTACTTTGAGAATCCATTGGAAGCTCTGCTGCCGCCACTCTCACTATATCCAGTACCCCAGTGCAGATCATCATGGTTTCTGGTCAGGGTCTTTCTACAGATCCCTCATTGATCTAGTTAGCTACTTCCATCTTTGTTGTTCTTTGATGTGGTCTGTCCTTAGCAGCCAGAGGGCTCTGTCATTCAGGATAAATTGTTTTCTTCTGTGGTAACAAACAATCTCACCGTTCCAGTGACTAATGCAGGATCTGGTAAGCTTGTTTTCTTTAAAAGGGGGTGAAACTTTTCTTCTGTGGAATCTTTGGCTGTTTAGCTATTTGTCCATCATATAGACTGCTTCTAGTTACCTCATCTTACCAATATTAACACATAATCAATGTTAATACTTAACTAAATGGGAATACATCAAATAAACAATACTTTATTAAAACAAAACAAAACAAAACAGGCAGTAGTCAGATTTGCTCCAGAGACTTGAGCTCACCAAGCCCTGGTGTTTCTTATCCTAGGCACATGTCTATCACAGTGCAGTGGGTCCTGCTAATGTCTGCTAAGATACTGAGTGAGGCTGGAAGAGATCATTTGTCGAAACTCTGTGACCACATTGAACTGAGCATGGCAGCTGGGTCATGCCACGTCTGTCCAGAAATAGCAGTTATTTCCATTCAAATTTTATTGGTTAAAGAAATCACACTTTTACTAAGAGCTTCAAAGATGGAGTCAACATTGGTCAATTGTCCAACATAAAGAACTTTGAAACAACGCATTTCTGTTATGTAACCTGGTTGCTGTTATTTTGTTATAGTAAATCTATCAATCTAATATGGAGGGCTATGTTACCTTGAGCCTGAGAAAGAATGGGGAAGTATTTTATTGATTGCACTAATGGCATGATAATACTGGGTTTTGATTTTTTTAAGTTATTTTCCTACATATGTACTTCCTTATTGTTTAAATGAAAGCTTAATATATTTATAATAAAATATGAATACATTTTAAGCCTATCTCTCCTAGAGAACAGACTATAGATAAGTACGTCCTTGGTTCTGGTTTGTTCTTATACTTGAAAGGGAAGAATAGGGATTGTGTTTGATAAATGAATCAGAATCAATGAATGACTGTCATTTCGCACAGATTCAATATAACATAGTACATTATCAGAAATAGGGAGTTTCAAGGTTATGGCCTTACTTTCTGTGTTTAGAAGCCAAGCTAATGCAACAAATGAGAATGTGTAGAGAAGATATATTAACTGGGACCCTGAGTTCAGAGCCTAGTCATTCAAGTGTGGGGTACAAATAAACACCCTCATTTTGACTGAAGCCATTTTAAGAGAAACCCAAGGATAATACATTTTTTACCAAGCAGGAGAGAATAGCTTTTCCAAAACCCCTCAGAAGCATACTGGCATGTGTTCAACTGACTTTGTACACCTTAAGATGTTTGTATCCTACTCACTCACTCTTTCCAATGTGCTAGTACTGCGATCTTATGCCAGTGCGCTTTGCTCTAGGAATCCAATCTTATGGGAGTTATGGTAGTTTTATTCCATCAAATGCATTATGAAGTTTGATTCTGGCATCCAGCTATTCCAGCTTCTCAGTAAAATCATGCCCATTGCAGAACAGTGGTGAAAACCCTCAAAGAATTTAGCATGAAGAGAAAGCTGACATTTCTAGAAAGTTTTCTTTATTCCAGTATTGATCCATTAATACTTATTATCCCACTGTATTGGGTTTGAAGCAGTCCACAACAGTGAGGCCTTTTCCACATTCAGAGAGGAAGGAAAAGATGAGGAAGCAGCAAGAGGTCCTGAGAAGGACAGCTAGTGAGACTGAGGATGAGTTACTAATGTGACATCCGGTGAGCCGAGAGAGGTCAGCTGACTGCAGAAGAGATGGTTAAGTAAGAACAGAATCAAGAACTGATCTTGAATGTAGCTACACACGGGCCAGTGTCCTAGATAGTACTGTTATCTACCATGCTGAGAATAAAAGAAAGAAAGATAGTGGGTTAGCTGTTCTTACTCAGGTCTACAGCACAGTCCTGATAGATCTTGTCCGAGTTAGAGCACAGGTGGGGCCTAGTAATCTCCTGAGCACAACTGCTGTGTGAGGGACAGGTGGATTCTGAACTCATTTAAAGCGAAGCTCCACTACCAAAATCTCTACCAATTTCTCTGCCATTTATTTTTCGCTTGCCTTGTATCACATATTCCTAAACGTTCAAGGACAAACCTAGCTCCCATCTTCAGTGAGTTTCCCCGTTAATGTGTTACCATGAGGACAGGATAAAGAAAACGTATTTATTTTCCTGCTGCTTATGCATCATTATCAGTGAGACTGATTGGCTTGGGGTTTGTTTTGGAATAGGATTCAGTAGATGAAGCCCGGCAGAGGATCCTTGATATCCGGGAAGAATACAGAAACAAGTTACTGGAGGCTGAGCGCTTAAGGCTGGAGGCTTTGACAGCCCAGGAGGCTGCAATGAAGGTGGAGTCAGAGAAGTCTCCAGTTTCTGACTCACAGAAGAAGAAGATGGGAAAGAAAAAGTGACTGAGAGGTCCTGTGGCACTCTCTCCTGTAGTGGGAGGAGTGTTGAAGGCACTACCACTCTGCCTCTTGCTGAGACGTTAGAACAACTGAAGCTGGAGAAAACGTTCCCCAGTCAGTTTCTTCATTTAAATGTTCACTAGTGTCTCAGATGTCCTAATTTCACTAAAATTGCTTTAAAAAAAGGTTTAGCTTGTAAATAAAATTGTGTTACATTTTGAATATCGTGTATGAAATGTATGTGTGTATAGTGTGTGTGTAAATGTACACACCCATTGATAAACATTTAGGGGTCAGAAACTCTTTTGGGGGGTCTGTCTCTCCTTCCACCTTGTTTTAGCATGCTAATTAGTTTCTGCTGCTATGCTCCAAGCTCGCTAGTCCACAGGCATCTAGGTGAGCTAATTCTGTACTCACTCCCTGTCTGACGATATGAACACCAGGACTGCCATATGCTGACAAACATGGCATACATATAATTCAGGGAATTTCTACCCAAGTCATAGACTCCTGTAGCCACTGGTTTGGATCCACTGAGACATCTTCCCAGTCCTGAATTTTAAATATTTTTATTTTTAATTATGTTTATATGTGTTTGTGTGTATGTCTGCATAAATGACCTGCCTTCAGAGGCCAGAAGATTGCATCAGATTGCCTGGTGCTATGTGCCACCTCTTGTGGGTTCTGGGAGGTGATCTCAGGTGATCTACAAACACAGCAAGCACTCTTAAAGGCTAAGTCATCTCTATAGGCCCCTGAATTTTAATTGGTAGCAAAACAAGATCCTAAATGGGTCAAGAGGGTTATCTCTGAAAAAAACAATGAAAATAAGTATTCATTGTTTATTTAAAAAGTTTTAGAAGATTAATAAGGACTCTTCATAATTGTACCATTTTTAATGCTGAAATTTAGTACAATGTTATTAAGCAAATGTTTCTAGTACAACTGACAAAGTTTCAAGAATCATAGTGAGCATGATGACCTGGCAGAAGTCACAAACACAAACAACCCTCTGTGATCTGCTGTGGGACAATGATCTGAACCCTGTCCCTTGTATTTTAAATCAATGCTGATTGGCCAGTAGCCAGGCAGGAAGTATAGGTGTGGTGACCAGGAAGGAAGTAGAGGTGGGGCAAAGAGAATTCTGGGAAAGGGAAAGTTCAGTTTGCAGTCATCACCCAGACAGAGAGCAAACAAGATGTGACTGCCTCGCCAGAAAAGGTACCAAGTCATGTGGCTAACACAGACAAAAATTATAGGCTAATATAGGTTATAAGAGTAATAAGAAGCCTGATATACAAGGCCAATCAGCATTTATCTAAAATGCACGTGACAAGGTACAGACCCTTGTCCCACAGCACTCTCAGTTGGTAGAGCATGAGACTCTTAGTCTTAATGGAGCTTCAGACCCATCTGGTGAGAGTGGACCACTGAGGTGAGGAGAGCTATTGCAGCAGCTAGTGTCTG
>LOEQ01002628.1:94353-104682 GCA_001685075.1 Bramus lutescens | reverse complement strand
ACGCGCATGCTCACGTTGGCGCTGAGAGCGGGTGAGCCCTGGTCGCGGGCCTGCAGTGTCAGTTGGAAGGAGCGCAGCTGCTCGTGGTCGAAGGAGCGCTGCGCGAACACCACTCCACTCTGTGAGTTCACGGTCACGTATGACCACAGCGATTTAGGTTCCAGGTCGCTGGCTATGATGGAGTAGGAGATGTGACCATTGGATCCCAAATCCGGGTCAGAGGCGCTGACTTGGGCGATGGAGGCTCCAGGTGGGTTGTTCTCGGCTACGTACACCAAGTAGGATGCCTGATGGAAAAGCGGAGTGTTGTCATTGACGTCACCAATGTGTAGGGTGATTTTTGTCATGGAGGACAGGGGTGGCTTGCCTCTATCAATGGCGGTGATGGTGACATTGTATTCTGGGGTCAGCTCTCGGTCTAAGGTTCTATCTGTTACTAATTTATACGAGTTTTTGGAAGATGAGATAATTTTAAAGGGCACCTCACTGTCGAGTCCACAATTAACCTCCCCGTTTTCCCCGGAATCTCTGTCTTGGATTTTGATCAATGCAATTAGTGTTCCCGGAGCTGTGTTTTCTGGAATCGTTTCGAGTAGAGAGCGAACTGTAATTTCTGGGCTGTTGTCATTTTCATCTTGAATGTTAATTTCAACTGTGCATTGAGCAACCAGGCCTCCACCATCGCGCGCTTCCACCACTATAGAATAGTCTTTGATTTCTTCAAAATCCAGTGTCCTCTGTGTTGTAATTTCTCCACTCTTTGAATTTAGACTGAACACTTGTCCAGCTCTGTAGAAGGAATAAGTAATCTCTGAATTCACGCCCTCATCCTTGTCGGTAGCTCTCACCTGTAGCACAGTTGTGCCTGGGGGCACATTTTCCGGAAGGCGAACTCTGTACACTTCCTGGTTGAACACCGGAGGATTATCATTGGCATCAGTGACCTGGATCCGAAGCTCAGTGGTGCCACTTAGGGGAGGATTCCCGCTGTCCAAAGCAGTCAGGACTAATCGGTAGAAATTCTGCTGCTCATGGTCTAAAGTGTTCTCCAATACCAATTCTGGGTATTTACGACCATCTTGTTTTTCTTTATTCACTAGTGAGAAACTAGGGCTAAGAGAGAGTTTATAATTCTGTAGCGAGTTTAAGGCAATATCCGCATCTTCTGCTACCTCTAATATAAATCGGGTGCCCGGTTGTGCAGACTCACTTATTTGCAGCTCCGAGAAAGTGTGCATGAATTTTGGCATGTGGTCATTAATGTCCTCAAGCTCCACGCTCACGTGATAAAAGTTCAACGGATTTTCAGCAACAGCCTCAAATTCCAGAACACACAACGGCTTCTTCCCGCAAATCTGCTCCCTGTCCAGCCTGCTGCTCACTAGCAACTCCCCGCTGGTTGCGCTCACGCTGAAGTAAGGCTTCTCGGAACTGATATGCAGCTTTCGCGTCGGTAGTTCCTGGACACTGAAGCCCAGGTCCTTGGCGAGGTTCCCCACTACCGAGCCGGTGGGCATTTCCTCGGGGATCTTGTAGCGGATCTGCTCAGAGAGCGCGGTGCAGAACAAAGGCAGCAGGAAAGGAAGGAGCATTGGCCGCCTCTGAACCCAGCGCCTCTTGGCAGCGCCCTCCCACATCCTTTTTGTTCCCCTTTGCTCGCTCACCAACCTGGAGACGCCGGGTTACGAGGAAGCTCCGTGCTGCGGATATTCCTGGCTCCAAATGGTCTTTGATGCCAGTTCTAGTTCACGAAACGTTTCTTCTTTTGCTTGGAANTGAATTTTGGCATGTGGTCATTAATGTCCTCAAGCTCCACGCTCACGTGATAAAAGTTCAACGGATTTTCAGCAACAGCCTCAAATTCCAGAACACACAACGGCTTCTTCCCGCAAATCTGCTCCCTGTCCAGCCTGCTGCTCACTAGCAACTCCCCGCTGGTTGCGCTCACGCTGAAGTAAGGCTTCTCGGAACTGATATGCAGCTTTCGCGTCGGTAGTTCCTGGACACTGAAGCCCAGGTCCTTGGCGAGGTTCCCCACTACCGAGCCGGTGGGCATTTCCTCGGGGATCTTGTAGCGGATCTGCTCAGAGAGCGCGGTGCAGAACAAAGGCAGCAGGAAAGGAAGGAGCATTGGCCGCCTCTGAACCCAGCGCCTCTTGGCAGCGCCCTCCCACATCCTTTTTGTTCCCCTTTGCTCGCTCACCAACCTGGAGACGCCGGGTTACGAGGAAGCTCCGTGCTGCGGATATTCCTGGCTCCAAATGGTCTTTGATGCCAGTTCTAGTTCACGAAACGTTTCTTCTTTTGCTTGGAAGATGCGGTGTAAAGGATAAGGCGGAGAAAGGGCTCTTTGGAAAGCGCTCTGCGGCTGCGCAAAATATGGAGCTCCAGGCTCTCCAGATTGGCCAACAGCGGCGCCCAGAGTCAACAGTAGGAAACTGCAGCCTCTGCTGTTTTGAAGTTTTTTTCTCAACTAATAATACAATTGTGCCTAACTAAATAAGTCATATTTTAATGTTCAAATATTGAACAAGAGATGTTAAACACATCTTTCATATATCTTTTTATTCTTTCAGTATTGTTGGAAATACCACATGGTTTTTAGGCAAACCTACATATATTGGCAAAGCGTTACCCTTTTGAGTGAGAATTTAATAACTAATGTGACATTAGTCTTACCCTCAGAGTCTATTGTATTATTATTGTCTCAAATTTATTTCTTGTTGGCTGTTGCATTAAAACTACTCTCACTCCTCTTTTGTTTATTTCTATAATTTTTCCAATATTTCTAAGTAATCAATGCTGTTTCATAATGTTTGGAAGTATCAGTACTGGTGCAAACTATTATTATTATTAATTTTGTGGTTGGGCAGATCTGTCCCATACCTCAGATGTCCTTTCTTCCTGGAAATGTCAATATTCTCTTTATAAAAACAAAGAGAATCTTCATTACCTCCTTAGGAGAGACTCATTTGAGAAGACTGTCTTAGTGATGTAGCCCAGATATAGTACAGCCTGCTAAGTTCCTCCTTTTCTTATTTTCAAATTATGTAGTTTTTATCCTACTTTTTATATTACATTAATTCATTCTAAAAATTACTGGGGAATTATTAGCTATTTGCAACACAATATTTTACTTGTGTTGCAAATATTATTTGCAAAATATTGCAAAAATTATTTCTTTATCCATGCACTACACTATTATAATGCAATGACTTTGAAATCAGAGAAATTTAACTCATAGTAGGCCCATTACATAAAGTTACTGAATATAACGATATTTGGTTTAATTTTATATTCCATTAATTAATTAATTTCTTAAGTGATGGAAATCAAAGCAATACTTTGCACACACTAGGCAAGAGACAACTTTCTTTACCCCTAACAAAATAACAAAGTGCCAATTATGTATTTGTCTCCTCAAATGAATGTGCACCCAGATGTTACAGAAAGCATGCAGTTAATTTCTACTCCAGTGTATATGAAACATAGGCTGGAACCCTGCACAGTTCTTGGGAAAGAGCCTTCTCAACAATCACAAAAGCTTTATCTTGTCTTCCATTTTTGATTGGTGAGAAACTAGGAGTTAGCTTTATTCAAATGCTACAAGAAGGAATACAGATAATGTATAATGTATAATGCCGAAAGTTTAAGTTTAGATTTTGTTACTTTTCTTTTGGAGGGGAGATTAGTTACTAATTGAGGGTTTAGATTCCATATTACCATTGGTACAGACCCGGAGAAGGTTTATATACACATCCACTCAACATTCATGCACTGGTTTCACCCCTACCAAGTTCTGTACTGTAAAATGTGCTTGTGGTTTGACTTTGATGAATGCTGGTGAAGAAGCAGGCCTCAAAAGATGCTTAAAGTCGAGAAATCTTGCAGCACCTATTTGTAGACTAATATAATGGTGGCATATTTGATGATTACCAAGGTAACGACTAAGGATCTGGATACCCCAATTACTTGTCTGTAGTACTAACTTAGAACAAATACGTGTGCAGGTAGAAAACTGTGTGTGGTAGATGATTAGGTGCTTAACTGAATGAGTGAAAGAACAATGGGATCTTTAGAGATTGAACAATGTCTTGTCTAAGCTTTTTGCATGGGTCTTTTTGGTGTGTTTTCAGAGTCTCACATAACCCACACTAACCTTGAACTTAATAAAATACTGGAGGATGAACTTGAACTTTTGATCCTCCTGTCATCACCAACTCTACCCGTAGGCTAGGATTACAAGCATGTGCTATCCTGTGCAGTCTGTGGATCAAACTCAGGATTTGGGCAAGCTAGGCAAGCACTCTGATAACAAATACATTCACAGGTCTTGTCCAACTCCCTTGAAAACAATCTTTTCAGCACCCTATGACTTTTAAGTGTTCAGTTTTACATTGCCATTATTTAAATGCACACAAAAGCTTTAGCATATCTCAAAACTCCTATGAAAGTCAGAGAACTGAACTTACCAGAGCACACGCGTCTTCATCCTTACTCTGATGAAAATCTATGGATGTTAATAAGGAATCATTTTTCTCACTGCTTTCTTGGTTAATGAGCATGTCTGCATAGTTGGGCTGAGGAAAGATAAGGTGACTTGTCTGGGAGCCTGAAGTGAGGGAGACTTCATGAGAATAGGTTTGCAGAAAAGCTTGTACCCCATCAATGCCCACAAAATGTGAGGGAGGTGCAGGGGGCAATCCACCTCTGGAACTCTGGAACTGGCGAGACTTCTGCCAGCTTTGAAGCCTGAGTGCTAGGAGGACAATGACAAAGACAAGGAAGACGCAGGAGACAACAGCCACTGCCACCACCAAGTGGAGGGTGAGATCAGAATCCTCTGGGGCCCCAGGGGTCCTAATGCTGCTCAAGTCAGCCAACACTTCAGGGATACTGTTAGCCAGGGCCACAGTGAGCGTTACAGTGGCGGAGAGAGGAGGCTGGCCATGGTCCTGCACTGCCATCACCAGGTTCTGTTTGAGTGCATCTCTGTCCAGCAGGACCCTAGCTGTGCGCACCTCCCCCGTGTGCAGCCCCACGGAGAAGAGCCCAGGTTCGCTGGCTTTGAGCAGGCGGTAGGACAGCCAGGCATTCTGTCCTGAGTCTCTGTCCACCGCCACCACCTTGGTCACCAGGTATCCAGGCTCTGCAGAGCGGGGCGCTAGTTCCACACCAGTGGAGCCATCTGTGGGGAGGCCCGGGTATAGAATCTCAGGTGCATTGTCATTCTGGTCCAATACAAACAAGCGCATCGACACGTTGCTGCTGAGTGGTGGGCTTCCGCTGTCACTGGCAATAACCAAAAACTGCAAGTCTTGGATCTTCTCAAAGTCAAAAGATTGCAGTGCATATAGGATGCCAGTGTCTGAGTTGATGGAGATGTAAGAGGCCAGAGGTGCTCCCTGTATGGTGTCCTCAGATACAGAGTAAGTGACCTGTGCATTTTCCTGGCTGTCAGGGTCATGTGCAGTCAAGGAGAAGATGGAGGCACCTCTCAGGTTGTTCTCTGGGATATAGGCTGTGTAGGTTGTATGGGGAAAACAAGGAGGGTTGTCATTAGTGTCTGCCACAATCAGGGCAATGTAAGTTTCAGTAGACAGAGGTGGTGCTCCTAGATCTGAAGCTATCACCGTGATATTGTAGACAGAGACCTTTTCTCGGTCCAAATACTTCCATGTCACCAATCTATAATAATTATCTATTGACTTTTCTAATTTAAAAGGTAAGTTCTCGTGTGTGGAACAGACAACTTGACCATTCTTTCCAGAGTCTCTGTCGTGCACATTCAAGAAGGCAATTACTGTACCAGGAAGAGAATTTTCCAACACTGGGTTAAACAAGGATGTAATGGTCACTTCCGGCCGATTGTCATTTACATCTTCTACCATAATTATCACTTTGCTTCTCCCCAGAAGCGCCCCCACATCTTCGGCCTGTATTTCCATTTCATATAATGAACATTCTTCATGGTCCAGCGTTTTCGCTACTAATATTTCCCCGGTGATTTCATGAAGATGGAATAATAGGGATTGTTTGTCATTAATTTTCTGGAATTTATATGTCACTTTCCCATTGGCACCCTCATCCGGGTCGCTAGCTCTTACTGTGAGAAGCAGGGTGCCTGGGGTCACGTTCTCAAGGACTTTCACGCGGTAAACCGGTTGGTCGAAAACAGGGGCGTTGTCATTTGTATCCAGTACTGTGATCTGGATGAGTGCTGTGCTGGAGCGGCGTGGGTCGCCACCGTCGGAGGCGGTGAGGACCAGGTGGTGAATGGGTTCTTCCTCTCGGTCCAGGGTGTGCTCAAGCACCAGTTCCGGATTTATAGCACCGTGGTCTCCCCTTTGCATATCCAGAGAGAAGTGTTGGTTGGGGCTGAGCTGGTAACTCTGGAGGGAGTTCACTCCCACATCTGGATCAACTGCTTTTGGGAGTGGATACCGTGCTCCGGGGGCAGCGATTTCATTAATTTTCACTTCCAGATCTTCAACATGGAACTTCGGATTATTATCGTTAATATCAGTTATTTCGATTTCTACCCCAAAGAGTTTTCCTTTGTCCTCAACTAGGATGTTAATATTTACAAGACAGGGCTCGCTCTGGGCGCACAGCTCCTCCCGGTCTATCCTGCCTGCGGTTACCAAGCTGCCGCTCCGCGGGTTCAGAGAGAAAAGCTGCGACCTACCTCTGGAGACGATGCGGACCCCTCGTTCCACCAGCTCGCGCGACTCCAGTCCCAGTTGCCTGGAGACGTTACCCACGACCGTGCCTTTGTCTATCTCTTCTGGAACCGAGTAGCGAATCTGTCCTACCCCGATCTGGCACAGCGTCCCCATCAGCGTACACAATAAGACCAGCCGGCTTTGCCGATGTTGATTCTTGGAAGGAGCCATTGTTCATTCGCACAAGAATCCTCCCAGTCTTCACTGGGCGTAGGCGGTTGGGTTATCTTTGGTAGCGGTGATGGGAACAGTAATCTTATGGAAAGCTGGAGAGCCACAAACCTAGGGACGGAATTTCACCGCAGTTCCGCAGTTGGACTCCGGAATCTGCCAGTCTGATTTTGTCAGCGCTGAGAATCTGATGGCTTTTCGGGTGCATTTCTCTCCCAGCAGGTGAACAGCGGCGCTTAGAGTCCTAAAATGTTACTGCACTCAGACGCAGTTTCTTAAGCTTTTATTAGGCGCTTTTCAAAACTTTAATTTTAAATTTGTTTCTAAATATTTATTTCAGAAGAAAGTGCAAACGTGTGTGATAAAGTGTGATTATATTAATTATTAGGTCTGTGGATTAACATTACATCATATGGCTGGTCTACATTCACTACTGAAAGAAAACAGGGCAGTTTTATTTCCCATTGTTTCCCAGCTTTGTGAGAAAGTTTTCAATACATACGGTTTAATTAAGAACCCTAGTTTTAGTCTAGAGTAGATCCTTTAAGGATGATTATTTGGAGACTGTTTTATCTGGTTTAAACTAACCATTGTAGTAGCTTTCCACAGAGTTGATGCTTTTACAATTCCTTTCTAAATGTTATTTTAATTACACACTGATATGTTTTCATATTAAGGTTGTGAAATTTTAACAGGACAAATACTTTTACAATTTAAGCTTTTTTTAAAAAAATCAGAGATTATACTGATTTGTTATTTTATTTAAATCATGGATTTCTTCCTAGTTGAAAGATACTTGAAAGGAACAGATAAAGACACAGTTAAAAGCAAAACTCTATGGATAGTTGTTTTTTTTTTTGAGACAGGGTCTAACTATGTAGCCCTGGCTGTCCTCGAACTCACTCTATAGACCAGGCTGGTCTCAAACTCTCAGAGCTCCATCTACATCTGCCTCTAGGTGCTGGGATTCAAAGTGTGTACCACCAAGCCTGGCAATAATTACATTTTAAATCAGATGACTGTTTAAGGGAGAACACACACACACAAACACACACACACTAGGTTAGCTCCACTACTATAGCTTTCATCCATAGAACAACAAAAAGTGAGGAACACATAATTATCACAAGAAGCCAAACAGTAAATGCCACTACAAAAACGCTTTCCATCGATAGTTTGAAGTGGCCAGTAACTGAAGCAGGTGCTATGGACTGCCCAGCAGGAGTGATACAATGTTATGACTTTTTGTATATATTATTTTTATATGCACATCAGATTTGCAAGTTTTGCTAAAATTTTGAAAACTGCAAGACTACTTTTCTCCTAGAGATAGTCTAAATTTGTAGAAGGCCTCTACATATTTTGATGTAGGAGAACAATGAAAAGACAGTGAATTTTCTGCTAGAGTTCATCCAGATGGCTCAGCAAACAGAAGCACTTGCCTTCCAAGCCTTGTGATGTGAGTTTTATCCTTGGAAGCCATATAAAAGGTAGAAGGAAAGAATGAAATCTACAACAGTGTCCTCTGACCCGCATGTCTACCCCCACATTATTTACAAGCAATACTAGTAATAATTTTTAAAATTACATGTTGGAGTATGTCAGGGAGAAACAGAGCAAAAGCATTGTTCATCTCTTCTTCAATGGGGGAGCCTACTGAATGAGCTTCAGTATAAAGAAACTCTCAAAAACCTACACTTCCTTTTGACCTTCTGGGTTTTGGGCTGTTTGTTTAGAAAGGGTCTCACATAGTCCAGGCTAGCCCTGCCTCTATTTCCCAAATTCAGGCATTGTACATATGTAGTATTAAACCTTTTGATCTTCTGATGAATACTAAACCTTCTGCTAAGTAACTGTCCACACATAACATATTACATAAAATTATGTCCAAAGGGCATAGACATAAAGACAAGCTTAAGAGATCTTATTTTGGGAGTCTTTGGTGGGAAAGGAATTAATCACATGAAACAAAACAAACAGATTATAGAAACTATAGCAGATACATCAGTAGAAAATACTTTTTTTCTTTAAGGATCATTTCAGTGACTTTTTGTGTGTATGGTATTTTCTTTGCATGTAAGTCTGTGTGCACTTTTCATGTCTTTCACCCTTGGAGACCAGAAGAGGGAATCATATCTCATGTAACTGGAGTTACAGACAGTTGTGAAGTGCCACATGGGTTTTGGGATTTGAACCTAGGTACTCTGAAAGAGCAGCCAGTGTTCTTAACTGCTGAGCCCAATGACTTTTGTTCATTGGTTTTGGTTTTTCTAGACAGAGTTTCTCTGTGTAGCCCCAGCAGTACTGTAACTCCCAGGTTGGCCTCAAACCCAGAGATCCACCTGCCTCTGCTTCCCAAGTGCTGGGATTAAAGACATGAGCCACCACGCCCAGCTCCATGACTGCTTTTATAATTACAGTATGTTTAAGCTACGAAAGTATCTTATATTGTATTAAGCAACAGGAAGAAAATTCATGGAGAACTCTCACTAAATTCTAGGGAGAGTCAGTAAATTTTCACATTGTAGGTTAGACCATTTTCTGAACATTTGCATTTGGTATGCCATACCTATACAGCACAGAAGTGCTCATACTTTATTCTTTGAAGAATTAGATGATCACTGTTCAGGATTATTTATCTATTAAGTGTATTTGGTTTTGTTGGCATGTGTGTCTGTGCCCTGTGTGTGCCTGGTACCCTCAGAGGCCAGAAGAGGGAGTCTGATCCCTTGGGACTGGAGTTACAGACAATTGTCAGCTGCTATGCACCTGGACAAGCAGCCATTGCTCTTAACCTCTGAGTCTCTCTCCACCCCCCATGAGCCCTTTTTAACTCACTAAACTTTTCATGGTGGTCTTAGGGACTGAGTCAGCACACTAGGCAGGTGCTCTAACACTGAACCACACCACCATCTCTTCACCAGCATTGCCCTAAGAACTGGTTCTATCTGAAAATTATGTATTTCCTGAGAATATGGTCAAGTGAGTAGAAAGGACTATATTATACTCGCAGGAAACTCACCTGATGGGAGGTTGACTCACTGGAATTACAAAGTGGAAACAAGGCTCCTGTTGAATCTCCAAAAAGTATATCTTGTCCTGAATTCAACTGATCATTACATGTTAGGGAGTTAAACTCTGCCTTCCCTGTGGGAGCAGCACACAGGTTGTAGGAATATGACAAAGTCCGGTCACTGTAGTTGGGGGGAACCACAACTTCTGACTGAAAGCAGCCCCACACAGAGGGGTTGGAGGAGTGTCGCAGTCGAAGCGCGATGGCTAGAATCACAGCCAGGAAGAAAAGCACAGAAATCAAGGCCAAGGCCACCACCAAGTAGAACTGCAGCTCGGCTTGAGGGTCAGGGGGCAGTGGGTCATCTCTGAGGTCTGGCAGGACCTCCTGCAGGCTGTCAGCGAAGATCAGGTGGAGAGT
>LOEQ01002628.1:79539-89713 GCA_001685075.1 Bramus lutescens | reverse complement strand
TGTGTGTGTGTGTGTGTGTGTGAAGGCCAGAGGTGAATGTCAGGCATTGTTCTCCAGGAGCCATCCAATGTATTTTTTGAGTCAGGGTCTCTCACTGGGACTTGGGCTTCGTCAGTTAGTTTAGCCTGGCTGGACTAATCCCAGAGATCTACCTGTATCTTCTGCATGAGTACTGAGAATTGAACTTGGGTATTCATGCTTGTGCAGGAAGCATTTTACTTGATAAGGTATCTTCCCAGCTGGACACATTTCATCTTTGAAACATCTATCTAATATTCTATGAGGAACCCAACTTTAGTAGATGAGTATGCTTTACATAGTTGAGCAAGTAATCATGTTTTTTAAGTTCACTAAGTTGAATTGCATGGAGATAGAAGCAAAGCAGAGAAATGCTTCAGGTTGAAAAGATCATTAACACTTTTTTTTTATAGATTTGAATTCTAAGAAGAATCCCAGGAAGTAGCCAAAGAGAAAGACTCAACAATTCATTTCATTTAGATAATATTTGAATAATGAAAACTAAGGGGAAAGCAGGTAGACAGCACAAAACATGTTAGTTTACTTAGGCACATTCCTATACACAGGGTTTAATTAAAAGAGATCACAACCTACGTGCTTCTTGCTAAAGTACAACCACTGAAATAAAATAACTTTTTCTGCAATATTTTAATGGTTTTTATCTACATTTTCCAAGTGTTTGTCTTTGAAAAATGATAGAGACATTTCATGCAAAATTTAATTCTTGTAGAAATAAAGATAAAGGCAGATGGGCCTTTGGAGATGGTTCATAGATAAATTGCTAGACTTGAAAGTGGGCGAGTCACAGTTTGGATCCCCAGAACCCATGTAAGTGCCAGACAGTCATGGTGGCTCACCTGTGATCCCAGAGCACAAGAGATGGAGACAGGAAATCTCAGAGCAAGCTGACTAGCCACATTAGTCAAATTGCCCAGCTCTGGGTTTAAATAAGAGACCCTCCCTCAATAGACAGGGTGGAAAGCAATAGAAGATGACACCTGATGTCATGAGAATACTGCATACACACAGGCCCACAGAAAAATCAGAGACATGAACTCACCTGCATACTTGGAGCTTCACCCTTACATTCTTGAAAATCTATGGATGTTAACAAAGAATCACCTTTCTCACAGCTGTCTTGGCTGATGAGAGTATCCACATAGTTGGGCTGAGGGAAGATAATGTGGCTCTTTCGAGAGTCTGCGGTGAGTGAAACTTCATGGGAATATGTTTGTAGGAAAGCCTGAACCCCATCCAAACCTACAAAGTGTGAGGCAGGCACATCTTCCAGCCCACCACCTGAAGCCGGCAGCCTGTGTGACTTGTGCCAACGCCACAGTCTGAGAGCCAATAGCACCGTGACAAAGACAAGGAAAACACAGGAAACAGTGGCCACTGCCACCACCAGGGAAAGAGTGATGTCCAAATCATCAGGTTCGCTGGGGGTCCTGATGCTGCCTAGATCTGCCAAAACATCAGGAATGCTGTTAGCCACAGCCACAGTGAGCNCACAGTGAGCGTCACAGTGGCTGAGAGTGGGGGTTGGCCATGGTCCTGGACAGCTACCACAAGACTCTGTTTAAGTGCATCTCTGTCCAGAAGGGCCCTTACTGTGCGCACCTCACCTGTGTGTAGCCCTACTGAGAAAAGCCCTGGCTCACTGGCTTTAAGCAGCTGGTAGGACAGCCAAGCATTTGGGCCTGAGTCTTTATCCACAGCCACCACCTTGGTCACTAGGTATCCAGGTTCTGCAGAGCGGGGAGCCAACTCCACCCCGGTGGAACCATCAGTGGGGAGAGAAGGGTACAGAATCTCAGGGGCATTGTCATTCTGGTCCAGCACAAAGAGATTCAATGACACATTACTGCTGAGAGGTGGGTCCCCACTGTCACATGCAGTCACTCTTAGTTGTAGGTTCTGAAACTGCTCATAGTTGAAGGATCCAAGTGCATATAGGACACCAGTGTCAGAGTTGATGGAAATATAGGAAGACACTGGGATCCCCTGGATGGTGTCCTCAGCTAAAGCATAGGTGACTTGGGCATTCTTGTCACTGTCAGGGTCTTGTGCCGTCACTGAGAAGATGGAGGCACCTCTGGGATTGTTCTCAGGGATGTAGATGGAGTAAGAGGAATCAGAGAAGGTTGGCGGGTTATCATTGGTGTCTGACACATGAATGGATATGTGACTTTCTGTGGACAGAGGAGGGATTCCATCATCTGTGGCTTTCAGTGTGATGTTGTACATAGACATCTTTTCCCGGTCCAGGTTTTGTGCAGTGACCAACCTGTAATAATTATCAATTGATCGTTCTAATTTAAAAGGCAGCTTTTCTGAAAAGGAGCAGCTCACCTCACCATTCTTCCCTGAATCTTTGTCTTGGAGGTAGAAAAGAGCGACCACTGTCCCAAGTGGTGTATCTTCAGGGACTGGACTGCTCACAGATGTGACAGTCACTTCTGGGGCATTATCATTCACGTCTAAAATCGTGATCAGTACTTTTGCTTTGGTCAGACTACCAGCACCATCTTGAGCCTGAACTTCTAGTTCATAGGAGCTGGATTCTTCATAATCCAGACCTTTTAAAGTTGACAATTCTCCAGTGACAGAGCTCAGGTGGAATATTTGTAGAAGTTGTGGAGTTATTTTCCGGAAAGAATATGCCACTTCCCCATTGACTCCCTCGTCCAAGTCAATAGCATTTACTGTGAGAAGTCTTGTGCCTACTGGCACGTTCTCGGGGACCGTCACTTGATACCTGGGCAGAGAGAAGACTGGCGTGTGATCATTCACATCCACCACTGTCACTCGGATGCTGGCGGTGCCAGATTGGGGTGGGTCTCCGCCATCATAGGCCGTGAGGACCAGGTGGTGAACCCCCTCTTCTTCCCGATCAAGAGCCTTCTCTAGCACCAGTTCCGGGTACTTAGTTCCATCATCTCCACTTTGCACAACCAGGGAGAAGTGGCGATTGAGACTGAGCTGGTATTTCTGGAGGGAATTCGTGCCCACGTCTGAATCTGTAGCCTCAGTTAGTGGAAACCGCACCCGAGGAGCTACATTTTCCATGATTTTTACGTTTATTTCTTCCGTTAAGAATCTGGGGGCGTTGTCATTAACATCCATTATTTCCACCTCTATAGGGTAAAGATTCATTTTGTCTTCTATCAAAATGTTAAAGCTTATGAGACACTGCGGGCTCTGGGCGCACAGCTCCTCCCTGTCTATCCTCCCCGCGGTGACCAAGCTGCCGCTCCGCGAGTTCAGAGAGAAAAGCTGGGTCTTACCTTTGGAGACGATGCGTACTCCGCGCTCCGCCAATTCCCGAGGCTGCAGTCCCAGGTCCTTGGTGATATTTCCCACAAAAGACCCTTTGTCTGTCTCTTCAAACACTGAGTAGTGAATCTTTTCTGCCCGGGCTTCCCAACCGGTCCCCAGAAGGATGGAGAGCAGCAGGAATCCTCTGTAGTCCGCGCCCCTCTGCCCAATCGCCATTGCTGTCCTGCGGATCTGGCTCAGACCCTGAGAGGTCTCGGAATGTGCCTCAGGACCCAGCTGTGTCCTCCCGGACCCCCAGGGTGCGGAAGAGAAGCAGGGAATCCAGCTGATTAAGGGTTGAGCTTGGCGCAGCTCGGAGGAGGGCTAGTATCAGTCTGTCCTTTGTGCTGTAAACTCGGTGGTTCTGAGCGGCACCATCTTCTCCTGGTTGGTGAACAGCGGCACGCAGAGTCCTTTTTTAGTTACTGCACCATCTTGAAGCAAAATGAACTGATTTTACAGAAAGCTGTTTACTTCTTCAAAACTTCTCTTTATATAAGTTTCTTCACTCCGGACAGTACGAATATACTTTAAGGATGCATTTTAAGGTATAGACTATTTGATAAATCCAAATGCTTTTAAAAACATCTCACGGAGCAACTTTGAAGTTACGTTCTTGGGCACCAATTCACATTTTAGTTATAGAAAATTAAGCTTTTGTAGGCAAACATGTAACCGTTATTTAAGTCTATATGGTAATTCCACACTGCAAATATATCTTTACTATGTTACCTTCTGTTGATGAACCATTTGTTTGGAGCTGTTCAGTTTATTTCTCACTAAAAATGTAGATATTTTACGACTCACTCTGCTAGTTTATTCTTTCCCCTTGACAATTGCCACTTTGACAGCTGCTTGATCGGACATGGATGATATATGCAGATGACAAAACAGCCAGGTGATCTTGTGGATTTGTTTCCATGGGGATTCAAAACTCAATACATGGTTAAACTCTCTGAAAGCTTAGGTTGATGCTAATTATTTGCATGACAAGTTGTTCAAAAGTTCCTTTAGTTCCTAACTTCCTTATCTTCCATAGTTAGTTGACCATCTTCCGTGAATAAATGGCTACCGAGAGGATAGAAGCTGATAGATTTTTTTCTACAGTGAAATGCTTCATTTGTTCAAATTATATGGCCTCAGGAAGCTCAGGTGAAAGACTGAAATAAACCAGGCATTTGCTCATCAAGCCCAGTTAGCTAGCTTTGGTAGTGCTGATAGTCAAGATGCATTTTAAAATTGATGATAGTAAAATAGCTCTGGTCCTCTCAGAGCTTTTAACACAACCATATTTTTGTAGCAGGCTATTTTTTATTTTATTTTATTTTTGAGATAGGGTTTCTGTGTGTAGCTTTGGAGCCTGTCCTGGAACTTTCTCTGTAGACCAGATTGGCCTTGAACTCAGAGAGAACTGCCTGCCTCTGCCTCCCAAGTGCTGGGATCAAAGGTGTGCATCACTACCATTCAGCTGTAGGAGGCTACTTAATTCACATGACTAATACAAAAGATATGGATTGTTTAAAATTAGTATTGGATTAAAACAAAACCAAAGAACCATATTACCAATGTTCAAACAAATCAATTTGAAAACTCATGACTGGAAAGAAAAACTTCCATAATAACTACAAACATATAAATGGCACAATATCAACTTAGGAAAACATGTATTACTCCCATCTTCTTATTTAAAAGCATAAACTAGTCAGGTATGGTGGTAGTCTAGCATTTGGGAGGTGAAGGCAAGAGGATCCCAAGTTTATGGCCAGGAGTTCTAGACTGCACTGTGTTGCACAACAAGATCATGTCTAAAAACCTGTTAGTTTTGGTTTTTTTCTTCTCTCTTTTCCTTCTTTTCTTGCCCATTTTTCTTTCCTTTTTTTCTCTTCCCTCTCTTTGTTCCTCCCTCCTCCCTCCCCTGTGGCAGTGTTTAAACCAAGGACATCAGAAGGATAAGGCAAGTTTATTGTTATTTAGCTTTGTAGTGTTGAGGACTGACATGGGAGCTTTGTGCATAGCTGGCAAGTCCCGGACCAAAGAGCTGGCTGCCAGCCTCTTAATCTATCTTTATTATTACTGTCAGCATCAGGTTACAAAGGAAGAGTCACATACATTTTCAATTATATATTTCTAAGCTTGTTTTTATTCCACGTGCACACCAAATTGAGGAGTATGAGCAGTCAGTCCGTTCCATTGTCAGATCTTCTAACGGAATCTTCTAACAGGATTGGAAAAAATTTAATTGTTCAGCAACTCTGTAAATTATTGAATCTTCTAAATTTTATTAATCCATTGGCTATCAATTTTACCCCCTCTGCCTTGAGGCAGCTTCTCACTGTGCAGCACAGGCTAGATTCAGACTTCTGCTTCAGTCCTCTAAGGTTTGGGATTAAGATGTGCACCACTACACCTACCCAATCGTCAACTGCTTACTTTTGAGGAGGGCCAATCAGAGACTCTCCCACCTCAGTGGGAGTCCCTTTCTTGTTATTCCTGTTAGAGTAACTTTGACAATTAAGAAGGTATCATTTTCTGCTTGGTAATCCATAACATTATCTGTATCTTTGACCATAAAGAATAAAACCAACTCCTCTAAATAATAACCCTCATTTCCTTCAAATCCTTAGATACAGAGTTCCTACATGTTAAACTCTAGTTCCGGTGTGACAGAAGCTTATTTTCTTTAAATGCTAAATTATGCAAATTTCACTTATATCCATTAAATCTTCATCCTCCAATTCACTAGTCAGGCTATATTTTTTAGAGGAATTTCTTTTAAGTGATTTTGTATTAAAACTCATTTTCATTATTAATTTTTATCAAGTACCCAAAATACACATATGTCATTGTAGTTAACTTAACAATACAGCAATTATAATGATAGTGATGTCAGCAAACACTTGTTTACTATACTACTTTATTGCTGAAAAGAGACTCCACAAAGTTGTTTTATTTCATCTTTCAGAACTGTGTGAGGTAGATAAAGCAAGGTTTAAAAAGTTTAGTATCAACTGGAAGACCATAGAGATTTTCATTGGCTTGAAAGAGTGACAAATGGTTCCAAGAATATTATTCCATTTTTTAAAGCCCCAAAGATTAGGCAGTCCCCTCCAGAGGCATTAGTGATTTTTTAAAACTTAGTTCATAAGAAGTAAAAAAGGTTGTTTCTTTGCTATCATTGCAATGGCAGCAGCCAAGACGAAGTTCAGTGCATTTGTGACCTCTGACCGAAGCAAGAACCATAAAGGGCATTTCAACACACTTCCAGCATTTGGAAGGACATGTGTTTTCCTCTGTTCAAATAACTGAGACAAACACGTGATATTCAATCTATGTCCTTGTGAAAGGATGCCACTATAAAGGATGGCAGATCAGCAAAGCCACTCAGCTTTAAACGTAATCTATATTGAGCATGTATAGCAGGAAAATGCTAATGGTAAAATGGCCCGATAGGCATTTACCTCAGCAGTCAGTTTATCGCCAGGTCAACATCAGACATACGTCAGAAAAGGATACTGGAACAGAAAGTCAACCCTCACTAAGTAGGACAGGAAAAGGGCAGATATGGGAAGAAACAACCAAGACACAAAGATTGAGAATGTGTACATAACTTTCACTAAGAATGGAGAAAGTTGGTACAATGCTTGCCTAGCATGCACACCATCCTGGGTTTGATTCTCAGCACTTCATAAACCAGGTGTGGTAGTGCACACCCCTAAGGCAGAGATAGGAGGATCGGAAGTTCAAGGTCAGCTAAGTGAGGGCAGCGTGGGATACAAGAGACCTTGTCTGAATAAAAGGAAAATAACTCTTATGTGGCGAATCACCATTTTGGAAGACATCTGCAATTACTATGTAATACTGAGGGAAAATGAAAAACTAAGATCTTAACTGTACATAGTAGAAGCTTTAATTCCATTTTCCAGATTTGAATAAAAATTGCCTAACTGTCCTATAACAGGGAAAAAACCCTTTGGGATTGAGATGTATAAAAACAAAGCTATAGAAGAAAGGGGTAAACAAATACAGAGTATGAAATAAGAATTTTTCCCTATGACAATCAAGAAAGAGACAGAGCTCTGTTGATAGAAATGGAAAACACCAGAGTTGTATTGTGAGTTTTCATTGTTGTGACAAAAACATCCTAAGCAATTAACTTGAAAGGGAGAGAGATTTATTTTTGACTCACAGGTTGAGAGTTTTGTTCACTGTACTCTCTCGCACTGTTGCTTTGATGATGTGTTGAGAGCGAACATCACAGTAGGAGCATGTGGTAGAACAAGCCTGTTTGCCTTGTGGCTTCAGTAAACACAACTCCAGGGGTAATATTATACCCTTCAAGGTTGTATCTCCAAGCAACCAACTTCCTCCTACTGGGATCCACCCTCCAGAGCTTCCATTGCTTACCTTTAGTCCACCCACTTATGAACTCATCAATGGATTGATCCACTGATGAGGTCAGAATCCTTACAATACAGCACCTGTCTGAACGATCACCCTCTCATTACTTACATTGGAGATGAAGTCTTGGGTCTCTGAGAGACAGTTCATATGCAAACAATCACAAATATGATTCATTGCAAAGGAGAAAAGACTTATCGCTGTTCAAAGAGAACATTACAATTTACTGTATATATTTAAAATAAAAGCAATAACCTTACCTGATCAAGAGAGTCTTCCTCTTTGCAAAAAGCTGAGTCTTCCTGTATCAATAAAGGTTCATTTTTCTCACAGCCCTCCTGACTGATGAGTGTGTGGGCATAGTTGGGCTGGGGAAAGATCAGATGACTCTTCCTCGAGTCTGCTGTGAGGGAGACCTCATGGGAATAGGTCCGCAGAAAAGCCTGTACCCCATCAATACCCACAAAGTGTGAAGTGGACATATTTGATACACCTTTCCTTGTGGCCTTCAGCAGTCTTGACTTATGCCAGTGCCACAGCCTAAGCACAAGAAGCCCCATAACAAAAGCAAAGAAGATGCAAGAGACAGTGGCCACTGCCACCACCAGATAGATTGTAAGGCTTGAATTGTCAGACTTTTGTGGAAGATCAAGGCTGCCCAAGTCAGCCAGGATGTCAGGAATGCTGCTGGCCACAGCCACAGTGAGTGTGACAGTGGCTGAGAGGGAAGGCTGGCCGTGGTCCTGCACAGACACCACCAGGCTCTGCTTCAGAGCATCTCTGTCCAGCAGGGCCCGGGCAGTGCGCACCTCACCTGTGTGCAGCCCCACTGAGAAGAGCCCTGGCTCACTGGCCTTGAGCAGGCGGTAGGACAGCCAGGCATTCTGTCCTGAGTCTTTGTCCACTGCCACCACCTTGGTCACTAGGTACCCAGGCTCTGCAGAGCGAGGAGCCAATTCCACACCAGTAGAACCATCTGTGGGGAGGGCAGGGTACAGGATCTCAGGTACATTGTCATTCTGGTCCAGCACAAACAAGTTTAGTGACACGTTGCTGCTGAGTGGGGGTTTCCCTCTGTCGCTCGCTGACACCAGTAGATTGAGTTCTCTAAACTGTTCATAGTCAAAGGAACAGAGTGCATACAGGACACCAGTGTTGGAGTTGATGGAGAGGAGAGAGGGTAGAGGTGTACCCTGGAGGGTTTCTTTCAGAGAGTAGATAATTTCGGCATTCTCTTCACTGTCAGGGTCCACTGCGTTCAAAGAGAAGATGGAGATGCCTTTAGGGTTATTCTCAGGGACATAAACAGAGTAGGATGAACGGGAGAAAACTGGTGGGTTGTCATTAATGTCTGCCACATCTAAGGAGATGAACCTTGCTGTAGACAGAGGTGGTGTTCCTTTGTCCGTGGCTGTCACAGTAATGTTATATGAGGACACCTGTTCCCGATCCAGTTCTGTCTTTGTCACTAGTCGAAAATAATTGTCTAGCGATTCTTCCAGTTTAAATGGGAGACTTTCTGAGATAGAGCATCTTACTAGGCCATTCTGTTCAGAGTCTTTATCATAAACTTGAAAAAGAGCAATTACTGTTCCTGGAGGTGCGTTTTCAGCCATTGCTCTGCTCCCAGATGTTACGATCACTTCTGGCGCATTGTCGTTAACATCCAAGACAGTTATTAAGACTTTGGCTCTGTCTTGAAGACCTGGCTGATCCCGCGCTTCAACATCCAGCTCATAAAATTTTGAATCCTCATAGTCTAGAGTTTCAGAAGTGGAAATTTCTCCAGTTAGACGATCCAAGCAGAAAATCTGCGGGATCTCTTCTGTGAGCTTCACAAATGAATATGTTATTTCTGCGTGGACTCCTTCGTCTTGGTCGGTGGCATTAACTGTTAAGACTCGGGTACCCACTGGCAGATTTTCAGGAACACTCACACGATAGATAGGTTGAGTAAAGACTGGAGCATTGTCATTTGCATCTACAACAGTTACCAGAATGCGTGCCATGCCTGTTCGAACAGGCTCACCACCATCCATGGCCGTAAGGACCAGGTGGTGAACTGCTTCTCCCTCCCTGTCCAGGGTATGCTCCAACACCAGTTCTGGGTACTTGGGCCCATGGGCTTGGCTTTGCACACATACTGAGAAGTGATTATTATCGCTGAGCTTGAAGCTCTGAATGGAGTTCACTCCCACATCAGGGTCATAGACACCCATTAGTAGAAAACGAGAGGATGGAGCTGCATTTTCGAGAATTTTCACTTCCAAATCTTCCTTTAAGAATCGCGGTGCATTATCATTAATGTCTACTATTTCCACTTCCACGGGATAAAGATTTAGTTTATCCTCCACAAGGATGTTAAAGCTCACGAGACAGGGCGCGTTCTGGGCGCACAGCTCCTCCCGGTCTATCCTGCCCGCGGTGACCAAGCTGCCGC
>LOEQ01002628.1:38688-63604 GCA_001685075.1 Bramus lutescens | reverse complement strand
ATCTATCTATCTATCTATCTATCTATCTATCTATCTATCTCTATATCTATATCTATATATAGAGAGAGACTGGACCTTGGCTTTTGAAATCTCAAAGCCCACCCTAGAAACACACCTACTCCAAAACCCCACACCTCCTATTCCTTCCCAAATATTTCCACTCCCTGGTGACAAAGCACTCATATATGTGAGCCTATGAGGACTGTTTTCATTCAAACCACCACCCCTACAAAACATGTCCACTAATAGGGTGTAGACAAATATCCCAAAAGGAACAATACAGGTAACAGTTTGAACTAATACAACAACTCTTTTAGTAACCGAACAGCTATCCTTAAAACAGCAACATTTTAAAGTAAAATGATTGCGTTTATCAACTTCTTTTAAGGTAAGCCTGCTGTCAGCAGCTAGATTTTCCAAAATATCTACACATTAAGAAAAGATATTCAGTCCCAAATATGATTTCAAAAGTATCCATTACTGAACAAAACCGAGTTAAACTCCAGTACAGTGAATGATGATTCACTATATAACTACCTGATTTTGACTCTGCCAGAAAAAATGAGTGAGAAGACAAATGAAGAAAATGCTCTAGTTCTTAGTGAAAGAGACAACTAACCTGAGCAGCTCCAGGCTCTCCTTTGTTTGCGTGACGATTATCAGGTACCAGCAGTGGCTCATTCTTTTCACAGCTCTCTTCACTAATGAGCCTGTCGGCATAATTGGGCTGGGGGAAGATCAGGTGGCTCTTTTTGGAGTCTGTAGTGAGGGAGATTTCATGGGAATAGGTCTGCAGGTAAGCCTGTACCCCATCCATGCCCACAAAATGAGAGGTAGTCATGCTGGCTAGTCTGCCTGTGGAAGTCTGAAGCAGGCGTGACATGTGCCAGTGCCTAAGTCTGAGGACCAACAGCACAGTAACAAATCCTAGAAAGACACAGGACACCACTGCCACCGATATCACCAGGTAGAGTGTGAGATCTGAATCCTGGGCCTCTGACGGAGAGTTGTCACTGCCTAAGTCAGTCAGTACATCCGGAATGCTATCCCCTACAGCGATAGTGAGTGTGACTGTGGCTGAGAGAGGGGGCTGGCCATGGTCCTGGATAGACACCACCAGGCTCTGCTTGAGTGCATCTCTGTCCAGTAGAGCCCTTGCTGTGCACACCTCACCTGTATGAAGCCCAATTGAGAAGAGCCCTGGCTCACTGGCCTTGAGCAGGCGGTAGGACAGCCAGGCGTTCTGTCCGGAGTCTCTGTCCACTGCCACTACTTTGGTTACCAAGTATCCAGGCTCTGCAGAGCGGGGCGCCAGTTCCACACCAGTGGAGCCATCAGTAGGAATAGCTGGGTACAGGATCTCAGGAATGTTGTCATTCTGGTCCAGCACAAACAAACTCAGTGACACATTGCTGCTGAGCAGGGGAGTCCCACTGTCTTTAGCTGTTACCAGAAGCTGCAGGTCTCTCAAGTGCTCATAGTCAAAGGACTGCAATGCATACAGGACACCAGTGTCAGAATTAATGGAGACATAGGACGACACAGGAGCTTCCTGAAATGTATATTCAGCCAAGGAGTAAGTGACCCGAGCATTATCACCACTGTCAGCATCGTAGGCAGTCACCGAAAAAATGGAGACACCTCTCGGGTTATTTTCTGAGATGGAAATGGAATAGGAGGAGCGAGAGAAGGTGGGTGGGTTGTCATTTATGTCTGTTACTTTCAGAGAGATGTGGTTTTCTGTAGACAGTGGAGGCGTTCCATGGTCAGTAACGGTCACTGTGACGTTATAATCCGAAGTCTCCTCTCTATCCAGTGCCCTCGTTGTTAATAGGTGATAGTAATTATCAACGGACTTTTCCAGTTTGAAGGGCAAGTTCCTAGGAATAGAACACGAAATCTCTCCATTCTCCCCGGAATCAGCATCGTGCACGCTAAAGAGCGCTATTATGGTTCCTGGTAGGCAGTCTTCAGAAACAGAACCAGTGAGGGAGGTCAGTATTACTTCTGGGGCATTGTCATTCACGTCCTGGACTGTGACCAACACCTTAGCGCTGGCAAGAAGAGCGCCTCCGTCTTGGGCTACCACCTCCATGAGATAGAATCTGGATTCTTCATAGTCCAGTGATTGAATAGTTGAGATTTCCCCCAGGTTAGAATCGAGTTGGAAAGTCTCGGAAATTTTGTCTTCTTCATTGCGAAAAGAGAAGGTTAATTTCGCATTGATTCCCTCGTCGGCATCCGTGGCGGTGAGTGTGAGGAGTCGAGCGCCCACAGGTATGTTCTCTGGAACACTCACTCTGTATTCACTTTGAGTGAACAGGGGTGCGTTATCATTTGCGTCGAGGACGGTCACGCTGATATGGACAGTACTAGAATGTACTGGGTTTCCACCATCTAAGGCTGTGAGAACCAGGTCGTGAGCAGACTCTTTTTCACGGTCCAGGGGCTGTTCCAACACCAGCTCTGGATGCTTTTGCCCATCAGATCCGCTCTTCACAGCCAGAGAGAAGTGCGGGTTGGAGCTGAGCCGGTAACCCTGGAGGGAATTGACACCCACATCCCCATCTCTCGCGAAGGGGAGCACCAACTGTGTTCCTGCAGCCGCGTTTTCATTTACTTTGACTTTTAACTCCTCATCGCGGAACCGGGGCACGTTATCATTAATATCAAGAATTTCCACTTCTACTCCATAAATTTTCATCTTATTCTCAACCAAGATGTTAAAGCTGACGAGACAGGGCACGCTCTGGGCGCACAGCTCCTCCCGGTCTATCCTGCCTGCGGTGACCAAACTGCCACCTCGCGGGCTCAGGGAGAAAAGCTGCGACCTACCTCTGGAGACTATGCGGACCCCGCGCTCCGCCAGCTCGCGGGGCTCAAGCCCCAGGTCCTTGGAGATGTTGCCCACGAAGGAGCCTTTGTCCAGCTCCTCCCGCACCGAGTAGCGGATCTGTCCTTTACCTGGTGCGCACAGCGTCCCCAGCAGCATGAAGAACTTTAGCAGGTCGCTGCAGCTCCAGCGTCTCGGTGGATCCGCCATTGTCTTTTCTTCCTTCGCTTTCCTCTTAGTCCCGGGTCACCCCGCTGGATCCTTGTTTCTCTAAAGCTGAGGAGAGCGGGAGTTGGGACGGGTTGCTTTCCCTAGGAGCTTATCTGGTCTCGGTTTAACGCGGAGGAAGCTGGGAGCCTGTCGTTTCTAAGGCAGCTTCTTTCCCAGTCTGGTGAACAGCGACGCCCAGAGTCCTAACGGGTTACTACACCAATTCAATTTTTAGTTTCTCTTAGTTTAGTTGTTATTTTCATTCCCAAGGTTTTTGCTGTGTATTTAACACATTATTGTGCAGCAGTGTTTGTATTTAGTAAAGTTTTAATCCTGACAATAAGCCTTCCACAACCCGAGATCAAGATTATTAGTTTTATTTTACTTCTCCAGAAAAGTTTGATTTTATGTACCACTGAGTCCTTATATCTTACCCACATCGAATCTGTTTAGCCAAGAAATTGAAATTCCTACCTTTGTTGTCAAGACTTCATTTTTATCAGGATAGGTTTATGAAAATCTGCCTAATATTATACTAGTGTGCTGGGGAAACAAACCCAGCTCTCAATGTATCTTTGCAGAACGGCCCATATGTTTGTGATAAAGCTTTCAAACTTCCAATCTAAGACTATAAACAATGCCACCATCTCAGACAATTGGGATACCTGCATTACTATGTCTTCCCATTACTATATTCAAAATACCTGTAGTCATTTCGCTGTGACAGGATCTTGGTAGCAACCAGTATAGTGACTGTGGGAGACGGGGCTTCATTTATCTCTCACGGAGGAAGTCATGGGTATTGAGTCAGCAGTGGTGAGTGGCCTATTTGTTTTGAGGCAGATATTTAATGCCATCAGTCTTGGAGAATAACATATGAAAATAAAAATCATGGCAGAAAACAAGCCCTTCCTGCGAGATAAAATAATTCTTACCTAATAACTCATCAGCAGGAAAGGATTTTAATTGAGACCTACATTTTTTGTTTATATAATTTTATAATCTAGTACTTGAGATGCAGTTCAGTTGGTAGAGCGCTTGCAGTGGAAGCATGAGACCCCACTTTGATCCTTATCCCATCAATAAGTAAACACATGAATAAATGAGTAAATAATCCAAACCATAAAAAATTAGACATTTTTGTAGAAATTGACATAAGCACAGGTTCTAAACTTTTCCTTAGATGTATTTTTTCTTAAGAACAAGTTATTCATGAAGATGATATCTCACATTTACTAACAGAATTCACTCTTCATAACAAACATTTTAGGTTTCATACTTTGCCTATCCATTAAAAAGAAACCTGGGGGCAGCTGGAAAGATGGTTTAGCAGTTAAGGACACTGACTGTTCTTCCAGAGAACCTGGATTCGATTCGCAGCACCTACATGTTGGTTCACAACCATCTGCTACTCCAGTTCCAGGGGATCCAGTGCCATCTTCTAGTCTCTGTGGGTACCAGATGCACCAGCACACAGATGTACATGCCAACAAAACACCCATACACATAAAATAAAAACAAAAATTAGAAAAAGCTTCCAGGAACCCCAAAACACTCTGCTTGTAAGACACTCACGACCCAAGTCAGTTGAACACTACCGTACCCACCATACTTCGTTGATAACAAGTCACCACCCTGGGGGATGTGTTTCTTTCACACTCGATTTTCACGAACTCAATTTTCACAAACAAACTTTCCTAGTAAGATGAGGGCCATGTTTATTCTGTATCGCTAGGGATCTAAGAGGACCCCATAACTGAGTATGAGAGCTCTGGCATGAAAAGAACCTCATAAGTTCATATGAGTGATGAGCTTTGGGAGTGGAAGAAATGTAAAGATGAAAAAAAGAAGGAGCCCGTGCTGTGAACACCTTGCGCAAGTAAACTGCCCACCCAAGGTAGAAACCCTTCTGTAAGATGTGATTAGATAAGGTTTGCATTTAAGGCAGAGCATTGGTCAAGGCTCACAACAAAATGAAATATGCAACAAAACCACCCCAAAATCACCTAGTGATTTATTAAGAAACACTGAAACCCTAAGTAGAGAAGCGAACTAAATTGAAGCTCACCTTTGAGACAGAATCCGAGACAAAAGGAACCTCAATGTCTCCAAGAGTATCTGGTATCCAAGAGGTGTCGTCACAGAGGAGGTCCTGAGGAGCCACTTCCGGAGTCACATTAAGAAAATTAAACTCTGTCTTAGCTGACTGTGAGGCAATGCACACATTGTAGGAATAGGGCAATGTCCCCTCACTGTAGTTGGGGAGAACTCCAGTCGCAGGGTTGGAGCTGATACGAAGCTGAAAGCAGCTCCAGGCATCTGAGCTGGAGGAGCATCGCAGGCGCAGAGCAATAGCCAGAATCACCGCCAGGAGGAAGAGTACTGAGATCAGGGCCAAGGCCACCACCAAGTAAAACTGAAGCTCACTCTGGGGGTCTGACTGCAGAGGGTCATCACTGAGGTCTGGCAGGACCTCCTGCAGGCTGTCAGCGAAGATCAGATGCAGCGTGGCTGTCGCTGAGAGCGGTGGCTGTCCACCATCACGCACAGCGACCAGAAGGCGCTGCCGTGTCGCATCTCTGTCTCCCAAGGCACGCGCTGTGCGCACCTCGCCAGTGCGCAGCCCGAGGCTGAAGAGCCCGGGATCGCTGGCCTGCAGCACATGGTACGACAACCAGGCGTTGTGTCCGGAATCGGCGTCCACGGCCACCACTTTGGTGACCAAGTACCCGGGTTCCGCAGCGCGTGGCACCATGTCAAAGAGCGCGGAACCGTCGGGCTCGAGCGTGGGGTACAGCACGCGTGGTGCGTTGTCGTTGCGGTCGCCTACCAGCACGCGCATGCTCACGTTGGCGCTGAGCGTGGGCGAGCCCTGGTCGCGCGCCTGCAGTGTCAGTTGGAAGGAGCGCAGCTGCTCGTGGTCGAAGGCGCGCTGCGCGAAAACCACTCCGCTGTCCTGGTTCACGGACACGAAGGACGATAGTGCCCTCGGCTCTAGGTCGCTGGCTGTGATGGAGTAGGAGACCTGACCATTGGATCCCAAGTCCGGATCAGAGGCGCTGACTTGAGCGATGGAGGCTCCAGGTGGGTTGTTCTCAGCCACGTGAACCAAGTAGGAGGCCTGGTGGAAAACNCAGTGTCAGTTGGAAGGAGCGCAGCTGCTCGTGGTCGAAGGCGCGCTGCGCGAAAACCACTCCGCTGTCCTGGTTCACGGACACGAAGGACGATAGTGCCCTCGGCTCTAGGTCGCTGGCTGTGATGGAGTAGGAGACCTGACCATTGGATCCCAAGTCCGGATCAGAGGCGCTGACTTGAGCGATGGAGGCTCCAGGTGGGTTGTTCTCAGCCACGTGAACCAAGTAGGAGGCCTGGTGGAAAACCGGTGCATTGTCATTGACGTCTGAGATGTGGAGGGTGATGATTACGTTGGAGGAGAGTGGCGGCTTACCCCTGTCGGTAGCTACGATGGTGACGTTGTACTCTGAGGTCTGCTCCCGGTCTAGGGTTCTGTCTGTCACTAGTTTATAATAATTCTTCGAAGAAGATTTCAATACAAACGCTGCATTTCCCAAGACGTTGCAGTAAACGTCTCCATTTTCTCCGGAGTCTTTGTCCCTCGTTTTTATCAAGGCGACAACTGTTCCTAGTGGAGAATCTTCCGGTAGGGGGGTAAATACAGAAGTCACAATTACTTCGGGTGCACAATCATTCTCATCCAGAATTTCCACTTGGACACTACAATGGGATGCTAGGTCTCCAGGATCTTTTGCTTCTACATTCAGGGAGTAACTCTTAGCAGTCTCAAAATCCAAATTATCCTTTGTCGTGATTTCTCCTGTTTGCTTGTCTAAGTTGAAAAAACGTTCTACTTGTTCATCCACATTGTGAAAAGCGTAAGTGATTTCTGCATTGACGCCCTCATCCTGGTCGGTGGCTGTCACCTGAAGCACCGAGAAGCCTGGTGGCACATCCTCCCGAAGGATGACCCTGTACACATCCTGGCTGAACACTGGAGGGTTATCATTGACGTCTGTGACTTGGATTCGAATCCGAGCGGTGCCACTTCGGGGAGGATCCCCTCCATCCACAGCAGTGAGGACCAGCTGGTGAAAATTATGCTCTTCTCTATCCAGAAAACGCTTTAGAATTAACTCAGGATATTTACGCCCATCTGGGCTCTCCTTCTCTGTGACTTCAAAGTATTCATTGTCACCGAGGTAGTATTTTTGAAGCGAATTAGAACCGGCATCTGAATCCTGGGCTGGATCCAATGGAAAGGCTTTACCTGGTCTGGTGGACTCTCCAATGTTTAAATCCACCTCACTCTGTTTGAATTGAGGTGCGTTGTCATTTATATCCTGAAGAATTACAGCTACATGGAAAATATTTAATGGCTTCTCAGCGACAATATCGAATTCCAGAACACACAGAGGTTGCTTCCCACAAACCTGCTCTCTGTCTATCCTGTCACCCACAAGTAAATCTCCGCTCTCTGGGTTTACAGTAAAATAATCCTTCTCTGCGCTGACCCTCAGCTTCCGGGTGGGCAGACCCTGAACACCCAGCCCCAGATCTTTGGCGAGGTTTCCTACCACCGAGTTCTTGGCCAGCTCCTCGGGAATGGAGTAGCGGATCTGATCGGGGAGAGCTCCGCAGAACAATGGCAGAAGGAAGGGCGACAGTACCTGCAGCCACCGTGCTATTCCGCTCCCAGAGCCCCGCCCCATCCTCCTGGCTCGCGGTGCCGCTGTGCTCTTTTGTCGGGGTGGGTAAGTCCTCCCTTAGAAGCTGAATCCGGCTAGGACCACTTTTTTTGGGGCTTGTTTGCTACATCCAGATTTAGAATGGCTTCTCCTCTTTGGTTGCTTTGCACAGGAAGTCACTCTCCTAGTCTCCCAAACGCGTCTGGGAAATGGTCTTTCTCGTCTTTTGACCTACAGCGACGCCCAGAGGTCTTCTCAGAAATTGCATCGATGCTTGTAAATATTTGAATTTTTGTTGTTGTTGGTTTAGATTTATGGTGTATTTATTTGTTTTAAAATATATAATATACTGAAATTTTCCCAAATAAAGATGCTACACATAGTATGTGTCTTTATTCTATCTATGAATCGTGTATCAATCTCTCTTAAGTGGAATGAGTCCTATGTTTCTTGTGTATCTTTTGGGTAGCACAACCGACCTTTACATAAACGTTGTCCCCTCCCCTCCTTTTACCTTTTATTGGAAGCAGCACACCATAACGTTCTCCCTCTTACTTTCATTCAGTTCATACACCCACATATACATTCCCTCCTGCTTTCAGTAAAGCGTTTTGTTTGATAATAGTACAAAAGTTCTGCATTTATTTCTCAAGTAGCAGTTCACCATATGGATAAACAATAATTTGTTCAATCAGAAATTGTATTTTCTTAAGGAAGCCCAGTACTCATTTATACAAAAAATATTTTTTATAGTTTGTTATAGCAACTTATAAATTATTTACTGTTCTTCAAATCACTGACATATATCTCTCTGGCAGAATCTATTCTTAATGCCAATCTCTGAGTGTATTTTACCCAATTTTAGGCCAACTGACCAAACACCTCTGAGTTATATTTTGTCACCACAGTGTTTTGAAACTGTGTCCTGAGATCAACTCTCCCAATAGTCATTTGTTACCTCTTTCTTTGCCCAGGATCAGCTTGTTACTGTGAGTCTTATTCTGTATTGTGCACACTTTCACACTAACACAAAGCCACGTGGAATCAACTCTTCTTTCTAGTCACAGTTCTGGGCCATATCCCACTATCTTACTATATTTTCCACTTAGAGAAACCCTATAAATTTGTGTATAGATTCTCATTAATTCTGGATTAACTCATGGAACTATATGAATGCTTAGGAAATAAAAGTGTTGCATATCTCTGGCACACAAAGTACTTTATGTCGTGTCAGGGGATACTTTGTCTTATCCCAGGTCACATAGTGATAAAATCTTCCAAGAATAATTTGCAGGGACTCTGACAGATGGGAATGAGGTCAACTGAATAAATACTAAGAATAATATCAGTCCAGAATCCAAACCACTCAGCCTTACTTGATGAAAACCAGAGTTAAGCAAAAGAGTTAAGCAAATTCTGTTTTCTTGAGACTTAATGGTGATGTCATAATGGATAATTAAGAAATTATGAAAATCACTCTTATGATTTATTTATATGAATGAAATAAAATTGTCAGTATTTTTGGTAAAAATCAAGTTTGCATCAAAGGAATCACATATCCTGGTGTACTTTGTATCAGCAACAACAAAAAAATTGAGTTGGGCATAGTGGCACACATCTGTAATTCTAGCCCTTAAAGAGGATTGTGAGTTGCAAACTCATCTTGGATAAGCTACATAGTGAGTTAAAGGCCAGCCTAAGCTAGACAATCAGACCTTGTTTAAAAAAATATTTGAAATATACCAGTCCTTGGAGAAGTTAATGTTATAGCTAAAGGTTAAATATTTTCCTCACTACACATAAATTGCTGTTGTGGAATATTCCTTTACACTGTGTGAAGATGTGTCACTCTGATTGGTTTAATAAAGAGCTGAATGGCCAATAGTTAGGCAGGAGTTCTGGGGATGGAGAGGACTAAGAGAGGAAGATCAGAGTCGCCAGCTGGATGCAGAGGAGGCAGGACATGTAGGAGGAGAGGTAGAGGTCACGAGCCATGTGACACCGTGTAGATGAATAGAAATGGGTTGAGTTATAAGAGCTAATTAGAAACAAGCCTAAGCCAAGGCCAAGCTTTCACAGTTAATAAGAAACTTCTTTGTGTCATTATTTGGGAGCTGGCTGGTGGGACAGAAAAAGACTCACTACAAATTGTCATTGTATAATTGAAAAAAAAAACCCTTTCAAGGAAAGAAAAATAAACTTCAAGCAAAGAATAGTTGAATGTAATAAGGAGAGATTTAAAAAAAATTCAGGTTGTGGTGTGTAAAATGGCCTGGTGGTGAAAGCACTGGGCATCACATCGGTCAACCTGAATTTTATTCCTAGGACCCACAAAGTGGAAGGAGAGAAAAGATTTCCCACAGTTGTCTACCAACATGGAGATACACACAAAGTAAGTGAAGCTGAAGTTAAAATGTTTTAAAATAGTCAGCCTAGACTCCCCATTAACATCACGAGAAAGGCAATGGAAATAGAAATGTATTTTCCTTCTATTCACAAAGCAATTCTAGTCTTCAAATGTACATAGGAAAATAGCATCTTAAAAAGGAATGGTTTCGAGGTATAAAATTAAGGAACTCTCTCTTTTATTTTTAGGATTTCTTTGTGTAGCCCTGGGTGTCCTGGAACTCACTCTGTAGACCAGACTGGCTTCAAACTCAACAGAGATCCACCTGCATCTGCCTCTCAAATGCTGGGATTAAAGGCATGCACCACTACCCAACTAAATTTAGGAATTCCCATTAAAATCACTACAGAATGAAGACTATGAAGAATGAATAATAGATAATCCTGGTTTGGGGTGTAAATTAGTATTAGAGGACTTGCCTTTTCAACTCCCATAATTACAAAATAAGGTTATTAATTAACAAATGAATTTTTATGCAGCAAAAAGCAGGGGGCTATTACTAAAGAAGTTCATATATTTGATACAACACACATACAACTGGAGACACTGTATGAAACCCTACATCTGTGTTTTAGTACAGTAAGATTCATCACAGGAGTGACTCACTCACCTGAAGAAGACTGGAGTCTCCTTTTATTTCCAGCAAGTCTTGAGACACCAGGAGAGGATCGCTCTTTCCACAACTCTCCTGACTGATGAGTGTGTCTGTATAATTGGGTTGAGGAAAGATCAGGTGGCTCTTCCCAGAGTCTGCTGTGAGGGAGACCTCATGAGAATAGGTCTGTAGGAAAGCTTGCACACCATCCACACCCACAAATTGCGATGTAGGCATGGATGACAACCCATTTTCTGCAGCCCGAAGCAGGTGAGTTGCATGCCAGTGACGGAGCCTGTGTATCAGCAGAACAATGACAAAGGCTAAGAAGATGCATGAGACCACAGCCACAGCTATCACCAGGTACAGTGTGATGTCTGCATCTTCCTGGTCAATGTGAGTGTTAATGCTGCCCAGATCTGCCAGGATGTCTGGGATGTTGTCTGACACAGCTATGGTGAGTGTGACTGTGGCGGAGAGAGGAGGCTGGCCGTGGTCCTGCACAGCCACCACTAGACTCTGCTTGAGAGCATCTCTGTCCAGCAGGGCACGCGCGGTGCGCACCTCACCTGTGTTCAGCCCTATGGAGAAGAGCCCTGGCTCGCTGGCCTTGAGCAGGCGGTAGGACAGCCAGGCATTCTGTCCTGAGTCTCTGTCTACCGCCACCACCTTAGTCACCAGGTAGCCAGGCTCTGCAGAACGAGGAGTCAGCTCCACACCAGTGGAACCATCAGTGGGGAGGGTGGGGTACAGGATCTCAGGTGTATTGTCATTCTGATCCAGCACGAACAAGCTCAGTGACACGTTGCTGCTGAGTGGAGGATTCCCACTGTCCCTGGCTGTCACTTGCAGCTTCAGGTCTTGAAACTGCTCATAATCAAAGGAACGCAGTGCATAGAGGACACCTGTGTTAGAGTTGATGGAGACATAGGAGGACAGGGGTGCCCCCTGGATAGTGTCCTCGGACAGAGCGTAGATTACCTGGGCATTCTCACCACTGTCTGGGTCCTGGGCTGTTATGGTTAAAATGGAAGCTCCCCTAGGGTTGTTTTCTGGAATGTAGGCAGCATAGGAGGCATGGGCGAAGGTGGGTGGGTTGTCGTTGATGTCCGCCACTTGCAGTGAGATATAAGTCTTCGTAGACAGCGGTGGAGTTCCCTGGTCGGTGGCCGTTATTGTAATGTTATATTCAGACACTTCTTCCCTGTCCAGGCTTCTGTGTATCAACAGGCGATGATAATTTCCGTAGGTCTTTTCAAGCCTGAATGGAAGGTTTTCTGGAATAGAGCAAGTGACAAGGCCATTCTCTCCAGAGTCACTGTCATGCACATTGAAAAGTGCAATCACGGTGCCTGGGGAGGAAGCTTCCTGGATAGAGCTGGTGAGAGAGGTGATGGTGACTTCTGGAGCATTGTCATTTACATCCAGAACTGTCACCAGTACCTTACTTCTGGCTCGTAGACCAGGTCCATCATGGGCTTCTACATCAACGTCATAGAATCCAGAGTCCTCATAATCCAGCTCCCCCAACATTGTTATGTCCCCGCTCAGAGAATCCAACTGGAAGAGTTGGGATATTTTGTCTCTTACGTTCCGGAAAGAATATGTCACTTCTCCGTTGGCTCCTTCATCTGGGTCAGTGGCTTTTATGGTAAGTAGCCGGGTGCCGACAGGCAAATTCTCCTTCACGCTAACGTGGTACTCTGGCTGAGTGAATACAGGAGCATTGTCATTGGTGTCCATCAGTGTTATTTGGATTGTGGCAGTACCGGAGCGAACCGGGTCGCCTCCATCGAAGGCGGTGAGAACCAGATGATAAACCGCTTCTTCCTCGCGATCTAAGGCGTTCTCCAGCACCAGCTCCGGGTACTTAATCCCATCCGCCCCATTCTGCACATCCAGGGAGAAGTGGTCATTTGAGCTGAGATGGTAACCTTGCAAGGCATTCGCCCCTATATCCGGATCAAACGCCTCAGGAAGAGGAAATCTTTTCCCAGGAATTTCACTTTCAGCGACTTTTATTTCCCTCTGCTGTGCTCCAAAGCTGGGGGCATTATCATTAACATCGATAATTTCCACTTCTACAGCAAGAATCCTCACTTTATCCTCTAGGAGAATCTCCAGATTTGCAGTACACTTTGGGGATCTGTCACAGAGCTCTTCCCTGTCGATCCTCCCTGCTGTCACCAAGCAGCCGCTTCGCGGGTTCAGAGCAAAGAGCTGGGTCTTACCTCTGGAGACAATGCGGACTCCGCGCTCCGCCAGCTTCCCGGGCTCCAGCCCCAGGTCCTTGGCTAGGTTGCCCACCGCAGATCCCCTTTCCAGCTCCTCTGGCACAGAGTACCGTATCAGTTCCGCGCGGATGTCGCATAGGAATCCAAGGAAAATGCAGATCCATACTAGTCCCCTGCGGTCTGATTCGTAAGGAGCCGCCATTGCAGTCCTGTCGCAGAGAGTCCTGAGATTGGGCGTTGAGATTGTGCAGGCCCGAGGAGCCCCACAATCTTTGGGTTTCAGAATAATGTACTTGCACCTTTGGACGCTGGAGCTCCGGGGAGTTCAGATTGATGCTTTCCTTCAGACCAGAACCAGTGCTTTGTGTTCCGGAAATCTTGCTCTTATTAAATACCCGATTTTCACCCCAGAGTGGTGAACAGCGACACCCAGAGTACTAAACTGTTATTGCAACTAATTCTTGCTAAAACACCACCACACACTTTCCCCTTTCCTAATCTTTCTTTTCTAAAGGAGCATAAAGGCCAAAATCCTGTTGTTTAATTTGCAACAAAAATCCAGGAGTCATATAAAGCTTCCTATACATCAAAATAAGTTTATGGCAGAGTAACATAGTAGTTTTTCTGGGAAAGGGTTGTTTTCTATCTCTTTTTGCTACATTGTTCATCTTCCTACATCATTTTCAGTACTTTGCATTGTATGAGGGCCACATCCATTCCTCTCAGGGACAGCAGTGGATGTGACTGGTGGAGAAAAGGGAAGAGTGAAAAGACAGTGGCCCGCGGAGCCTGGAGGTCCAGCTCCAGTTACAACCTATGCGGAAACAAATTTCCTCCCATGAGTTCGCCCTCTGGATTCTGGGATAATTTTTCAATTCCATTGCAAGAATGGTGTTGTCTGCTCAGGAGGTAATCTTAACCCCATAGAAATGGGTTTAGGGGAGAGATTCTAGGTGTGGGCTAAAATAGCTAATGCTGTTACAGGACATTCTAGGTCACACAGTATGTCACCTCTGTCGTATTCACAGTGTGCCATCGGTCTTTACAACAGCAGCTTTTTTTCTGTTGCTTTGTCAAGACAGGGTGTCTTTGTGTAACAGCCTTGGCTGTCCTTGAACTCACTCTTTAGATCAGGCTGGTCTCAAACTCACAGAGATCCGCCTGCCTCTGCCTTCCAAGTTCTGGGATTAGAAACATGTGACACCATTGCCCATCCAATAGCAACTTTCATAAGACTAAAGCATTTTCAATGTTTAATGAGTCAAGTGCAAATCAAACTCAAATGATGAGTAAACAAATATTAAAATAAACTGTAGCACCAAAGCAGAAAAGTTAAGCTGGAGATATTTCAGGCCAGGTGTGGTGGTGCACACCTTTAATCTCAGCACTCAGGAGGCAGAGGGAGGCAGGTGAATCTCTGTGAGTTCCAGTACAGCCAGGGCTTTGTAGAGAGACTCTGTCTCAATCCACCCAACAGATACTTCAGGTTTTTTCTCATATAAGGCACATCCAGTGGTCTCATTTTTACCATCACTAAGTCTATTATTTTAACCACTGTTTTTAATTGCTTTATCACTGATTTCAGAAATAGCCCAAAGGAGCTATTTTAATAGTTTATTTCAAAGTTATGTATGCATCCCTATCATCACATATGCCACAGCTTTCTCGGGAAATCTAAGAAATTTTGAGATGAGTCAAAAAGTCATCCACCATTTAAATTATTTCTTGCTTACCAACTAGCATGCACAAACAACCAAACTCTTAAGAAGCCATAGAATCATATCATGCAGAATTAAAATATCTAGTCTTTGAAAAGTAGGTTAAATGTATTTTTTTACAATCTTTAAAAGATTATACATTGTTCAGGAGTTGGAGATTAAAATGATGTCTTGGAAATAACTGAAAATAGGCATAAAATCTCAAAGTGCTTGCAGGTTTGACTCACAGAAATTATATTAAGGTAACAAGAAAGATATAAAATGTTTTATAAATAGAATGGTCATCATAGTCCTTGTTATAATGGTGACAAAACAGAATGAGCACAAAATAAATGATTTCAGAATAGTCAAAAGATCCATGGAGGGGTCGTCAAGATGGCTCAGGTGGTGAAAGCTCTTGCAGGCAAGCCTGAGAATCTGAAGGCTTTGATCCAAGGTTCCACGAGTGAAAGGAGCAAACTGACTCCATATTGTCCTTTAACCTCCATATGCTGGCACATATGTGCCTCACTCCCCACAAATAAGTGTTAAAAAAGAAACTTGGGTGAGATTATAAGTGAGAATAATATTGAGCCACAGTTAGTAATTAAAATACGAAATATGGTAATATCTGATCCTTGTGGTAAGGCAAATAAGTGCTAACAAGCTTAATTATTGGAAGGCCATGTTAAACGGATGTGTTGCAATAAAACAATTGTTCAGGTGAGAAGAGGTAAATGGTGAAGATGACCATGAACTTTAATCCAGGCAGAAAGAAATATCAATATGTTTATAAAGAGCTAAAGATTACTTTTAAAAAACCAGCCTCACAAATCAAGTAAGAAAGGGCACTAATATTATTAAGGATGTTGATCTATAGGAAACAGTCTCAAGCAAGATTTGCTAGTCACACAGAAACACTAACAGTAAAGACCGAAACTGGCAATCAGATCATTTCCAAGATGACTGGGCAACCAAGAACTAATCTGCATCCATAACACTTTTCCCAGTAAATTGACCCAAACAATGAAAAGAAGTGACCAAAATTGATTAATTTGTGCACGATTGAGAAGGGAATATAAGAAATATTTAAATAGCTCTAGAAACTTACCTGAACAGGAGAAGAGTTGTATGAGGTTTTGGGATTTTCATTATTGCCACCGACAACCACAGAAGGATCGTCACACAGGAGATCCTGAGGGGGAGCAATCTCGGGTGCCACGTGGAGAAAATTAAACCCCGCCGCAGTCGTGGAATGCGAGGCAACACATAGATTATAGGAATAGGGCAACGTCCCCTCGCTGCAGTTAGGAGGAACCACAGGTTGAGATTTCCAGCTGAGACCAGGCTGAAAGCAGCCCCAGGCAGCTGAGCTGGAGGAGCATCGCAGGCGCAGAGCAATAGCCAGAATCACCGCCAGGAGGAAGAGTACTGAGATCAGGGCCAAGGCCACCACCAAGTAAAACTGAAGCTCACTCTGGGGGTCTGACTGCAGAGGGTCATCACTGAGGTCTGGCAGGACCTCCTGCAGGCTGTCAGCGAAGATCAGATGCAGCGTGGCTGTCGCTGAGAGCGGTGGCTGTCCACCATCACGCACAGCGACCAGAAGGCGCTGCCGTGTCGCATCTCTGTCTCCCAAGGCACGCGCTGTGCGCACCTCGCCAGTGCGCAGCCCGAGGCTGAAGAGCCCGGGATCGCTGGCCTGCAGCACATGGTACGACAACCAGGCGTTGTGTCCGGAATCGGCGTCCACGGCCACCACTTTGGTGACCAAGTACCCGGGTTCCGCAGCGCGTGGCACCATGTCAAAGAGCGCGGAACCGTCGGGCTCGAGCGTGGGGTACAGCACGCGTGGTGCGTTGTCGTTGCGGTCGCCTACCAGCACGCGCATGCTCACGTTGGCGCTGAGCGTGGGCGAGCCCTGGTCGCGCGCCTGCAGTGTCAGTTGGAAGGAGCGCAGCTGCTCGTGGTCGAAGGCGCGCTGCGCGAAAACCACTCCGCTGTCCTGGTTCACGGACACGAAGGACGATAGTGCCCTCGGCTCTAGGTCGCTGGCTGTGATGGAGTAGGAGACCTGACCATTGGATCCCAAGTCCGGATCAGAGGCGCTGACTTGAGCGATGGAGGCTCCAGGTGGGTTGTTCTCAGCCACGTGAACCAAGTAGGAGGCCTGGTGGAAAACNCTGAGCTGGAGGAGCATCGCAGGCGCAGAGCAATAGCCAGAATCACCGCCAGGAGGAAGAGTACTGAGATCAGGGCCAAGGCCACCACCAAGTAAAACTGAAGCTCACTCTGGGGGTCTGACTGCAGAGGGTCATCACTGAGGTCTGGCAGGACCTCCTGCAGGCTGTCAGCGAAGATCAGATGCAGCGTGGCTGTCGCTGAGAGCGGTGGCTGTCCACCATCACGCACAGCGACCAGAAGGCGCTGCCGTGTCGCATCTCTGTCTCCCAAGGCACGCGCTGTGCGCACCTCGCCAGTGCGCAGCCCGAGGCTGAAGAGCCCGGGATCGCTGGCCTGCAGCACATGGTACGACAACCAGGCGTTGTGTCCGGAATCGGCGTCCACGGCCACCACTTTGGTGACCAAGTACCCGGGTTCCGCAGCGCGTGGCACCATGTCAAAGAGCGCGGAACCGTCGGGCTCGAGCGTGGGGTACAGCACGCGTGGTGCGTTGTCGTTGCGGTCGCCTACCAGCACGCGCATGCTCACGTTGGCGCTGAGCGTGGGCGAGCCCTGGTCGCGCGCCTGCAGTGTCAGTTGGAAGGAGCGCAGCTGCTCGTGGTCGAAGGCGCGCTGCGCGAAAACCACTCCGCTGTCCTGGTTCACGGACACGAAGGACGATAGTGCCCTCGGCTCTAGGTCGCTGGCTGTGATGGAGTAGGAGACCTGACCATTGGATCCCAAGTCCGGATCAGAGGCGCTGACTTGAGCGATGGAGGCTCCAGGTGGGTTGTTCTCAGCCACGTGAACCAAGTAGGAGGCCTGGTGGAAAACGGGTGCATTGTCGTTGACATCTGTGATGTGCACAGTAACACGTGTCTTGGATGAAAGGGATGGCTTGCCTCTGTCGGTAGCTGTGATAGTGACGTTGTACTCTGAGGTCTGCTCCCGGTCCAGGACCCTGTCTATTACTAGCTTGTAATAATTCTTGGAGGTAGGTTGTAATTTGAAGGGGAGTTCTTCATGAATATAGCATGTCACCAGACCATTTTGTCCAGAATCCTTATCTCGAACTTTAATAAGGGCTATTACTGTTCCAAGGACCGAGTCCTCTGGAACTTGGTTAGAAAAGGACATGAATGTCACCTCTGGGACATTGTCATTCTCATCAAGAATTTCAATCTGAACATTACAGTGAGCCGTATGCACTCCTCCGTCCCGGGCTTCTACACCCAACATGTATCTACTCTTTTCTTCAAAATCCAATGTACCATTAGTTGTGATAGCTCCAGTATTTGGACTGAGAATGAAGACGAGGTTAGTACTTGCTGGACCATTTAGGAAGGCATAGGTGATCTCTCCGTTAACATTCTCATCCTGATCTGTGGCTGCCACTTGCAGGACGAAGGTTCCGTGGGGCATGTTTTCACGGAGGCTAGCTTTGTAAACGTCCTGACTGAACACTGGAGCATTATCATTGGCATCGGTGACTTTGATCCAGATCTGGGTGGTACTGCTTAGGGGTGGGTCTCCCCCATCGATGGCGGTCAGGATTAAGTGGTGGGAGCTCTGATGTTCCCTGTCTAGATGTTTTTCCAGCAGTAATTCTGGGTATTTATCTCCATCGGGACTTTCCTTCGTTGACAAGGAGAAGTGTGAGTTAGGGCTGAGAGTGTACATCTTCAGTGAGTTGCTTCCCACATCTGCATCTCGTGCGGAGTCCAGAGGGAATTTTACCCCCGGTAAGGCTGACTCACAGATCTCCAATTCAATGCTTTTCCCAAAGAAATGTGGTGAATTGTCATTAATATCTTGGATGGCAACAATTACATGGAAAATATTCATCGGGTTTTCAGTAACCGATTCAAATTCTAGTGCACACTCAGATTTCTTCCCGCAAATCTTCTCTCTGTCTATCCTGCCACTCACTAGCAAATCCCCACTCTCCGCACTAACGCTGAAATAATCCTCTGCACTAACTCTCAGGTTTCGAGCTGGCAATTCCTGGACACTGAGTCCCAGATCCTGGGCTAGGTTACCCACTGGAGAGCCCTTGGCCAGCTCCTCCGGAATGGAGTAGCGGATCTGCTGGGAGATGGCGCCATAGAACAAAGGCACCAGGAAGTGAAGCAGTACCTGATTTGCCATCTTTCCAACGCCTCTGGGGTTGCTCTGCCGTTCTGAGCGCGCAAGGAAGCTTCTTTTTGATTTTTTTTTTCTGGTATTTTAAAAAAGACAATCTGTGACCTGGATGTGGGTAGGATTTGTCAGGCTCTTGAAGGGTGCGCAGGAGCCGGCCGGACGGACGTTCTCATAGGTACAGGAAAAAGCAGACAAGCCCTGGCTGGACCCGGCTGAACAGGGAACCCTTCTCTTCTCTTTGGTCAACAGCGGCGCCTAGAGGTTGTCTTGTAAAACTGCGTATCGTGCTGCTATTAATCCTCAAAGCTCTTGTTTTGATTTTTAATTTGCTTGAAGGAACCAGTTTACATTTCCTTTAGTTTTGACATTTTCTTGTTTATCAGAATTTTATGAATGTTTTCATCACTATACATTCATGTTTTTCATTTCTCAAGGCGTGCCTTTTTTCCCCTTTTTCCAGTTTTGGAGAAAAATGCCATCAATGATTTCACTCTATGGCACTACTAACTCAGGTCTGACTGTCGTATCCCAACAAGTGAGTGGATTTTTACCCTTATTTTTCAGTGAACTCTGAGCTTTACCTTTCTGCAAGTTTATTGAAGTAACTTCTTTACTTAGTATTCTAGTTTCTCTGTGTATTTTATCAATTCAACAAAATTTCTCAATGATAGCCTTTGCAAGAGAGAGGAGTGGTGTTTCCAGAGATATTTTAATGCACTGATAGTCTTTGCAAACCATACTATTTCCAGCTAGGTATATCAGAGTCTGGTAGCTTATCAAAGGTGTCAGTGTAGTATTTGGGCTTTTATGATGGTGAATCTTGCATAAAACATATTCATTTTATGAAACAAATTCTTTCTAAATATGCAGTACTCTATAAACCAAATTCTTACTTTAATAAGTTAAATACCAGTAATTGATAAAGTTATTGATTGCCAGTAATTCTTGGAGAGACAATGACAGTCTTTAAACACTTAATTTTATTATTTCCAATTTATCTTATTTCTTTGTGTTTAGGTGTATGTGTATATGCATGTGTACTCATGTGGAGGTCATAGGACACACTGAAGCTGGTTTTCCCCTCCCATTATGTGTGCCAGGGACAGAACTCAGATTGCCATGTTTAGAAGCAAGAGCCCTTACTCCTGAACCACCTCAGTGTACCCAAGCACTCCATTTTAGAACTTGATCCTGGACTTAGGTAACTCCAAAGCAAATCTCTTTATTTCTAATGTAAAAACAAATCAGATGACGATGGCTTAAATGCACCTCTTAAATTTCATCCACTAGAACCCCAATCTCCTAACCCATGGTATAACGATGTCTGGAGGCAGGATCTTTAGGAAATGTTTGAGCCGGGAAGGCTTTGCCTTCATTGGTGAATCAATGCTTGGATATTGGATTATCATGTAACTGGCTCTGTTATAAAATAGCAGTCTCTGAGATATTTGCTTTGTTTTTATCATATAATGCCCGATATGTGATGCCTCGTATCATGAGACGACTCTGAAAGAAAAAGCCCCAAGCAGATGCTGAGCAGATGAGAACGCCATGTTCTTGGACTTCTCAACTCCCAACAACCAGATAAATGAATCTTTATTTTAAAGATAAATTTCCAAGGCTCAAGTATTTTCTTAGAACAGCAAAAGTCAATGGGAAGTTATCAGCTCATGGGTTTATTTCACTATTCTGAAGCGCTCAATCATCTCCAGTAGAAATAGATTATATTTCCCCTAAGATTTCCTTTTTCTTGTTTTCTCTACTTCCTGCCTTTACATTCCTTTCCACAAGATTCCACCATATATATAAATCTTGAATGAGATTATAGTTTTATGTGTTTACAGATATTGTCTTCAGGATCTATTGACTCACATTTCAATGTTATATTTTCTAACATATTAAGGGAAAATTTATCCCTTTGAGATGCAATGAAATACACTTAGGCTCATTTTTGGATAACCCTTTCTTGTAGTTACAAGAGTAAAATAATTTCACAGATTTGAGAATGGACCCACAAGTTCTGACTAAGGAAAGTTCTAGAATACACACAGGAGTCCTATTTCATTGCTGAAATAGATGGTCTGAGGATCTCTTTCAGAGTCAGAGAAATATTTTCCTCCTGTTTTGAAATAATATTTTTTGTGTTGGCATATATTCATTGTATATGAAACTGGATTTCACATAACATTTTATGTAGATATATATTGTACATTGGGCATATGCCCCTCTACCCACCATAGCCTCCTTTCCTCTCCCTCTCCCTCCTGTTGTCCCACTTTCCCTAACAGTCTCACTTTTACTTGCATCACACGCACATCATTTTATGTATCTACATGAAACTTAGTGTCCACAAAGGAGAGAAGTCATAGTATTTGTCTTTCGGAGATTGACTTAACTTGCTTAATATTAACTAATACAATTTAACTATCTACAGTTGCATTCAGTTTCCTGCAAATAACAAAGCTTCATTTTTCTTTATGACTGAAAATTCCACTGTATATATATACATATATATCACATTTTCTTTATTCATTCCTCTATTGATAGAAGCCTAGGTTACTTAGTCATTGTGAACAGTTCTTCAATTAACATTAATGTGCACATATTTCTGATATGTTGACTTACAGCCCTTCCGGTAAATATCCAGGGGTGATACAGCTACATCCCAGGTTTTAAAAAAAATTCTTAAAGGGTGATAAATACCAGTTCATGATTCATATGGTTTAGGTGAGTGAACTTTCCACCTTCAGACAAGAAAGATGAAATCAACACACACACACACACACACACATTTTAGGCACAAGGGTTTAATGATCTGACTAATATACACTTTTCCTTTTGAAATAGTTCTTGCTCTTCTGCCCAAGTTGGTTTTGAGCTCTAGGCTTGAGTAAACTCACCTCCATAAACTTCTATACCTGCCTCCTCACTTCTTATCCTATGATTTTTATGTCCTTAAGATATAAAGACTGGCATGTGGTGGCACATGCCTCCCAGCACTGGGGAGGCAGAGGCAGGAGTATTTCTGTGAGTTGGAGGTCAGAGACTGGTCTACAAAGCATTTCCAGGACAGCCATAACTGTTACATAGAGAAAACCTGTCTCAAACAAAACAAAAGGAAACAGAACAGAACAAAGCAAACAGATGATATAAAGACTGTGGTCTGACTTGGAAAAGTTCTGACAAAATCTTATGGGAAGCATAAAATACTTTGCATTTATCCTGTCTCCCCACTTGTTTGTGTCAGTCAGGATGGGTTGGTGGGCAGGAGTGACCCAGTCCAAGTCACAGGGCATTAATATGTGAAAGGGCAGCTGAGGTCCAGCTCAGTGGTCCAGCAGGTGATTGGCTGGACCCTGGATTCTACCCCAACAATTGAACAGGGAGAATGAAATTGTGAAAGGCCCATTTCTCACAGCTGTGTGCACCACTGTTGGGTCACCTACAAGGCTCTTCTCTCATTACAGTCACTCAAGGACATAGGTCAGAGGATCAACCATAACTTCAAAGGGTAAGGGAGAGAACTGGCATCCTCATAATGACAGAGTTACCTCTGGAAGTGCCATGTTACTGCCAATACTCACAACATATTGACCAGAACTACTACTTAGGCCCACTTAGCCATAACAAGGCCAGGAAGTACAGTATTCTCATGGCCAAGTGGGACACAGTTAGAGAAAACACAATGTATAATTACATTGTTGTTTTAAGGTTTTATAAGAACAACACTGGCAATAAATGTTCATAACACTCAAAGGAGTAAACTCACCTCAAGCAGGTTGGGGTCGTCTTTTGTTTCAAGTAAATCTTGAGATGTTATAAGAGGCTCGCTTTTCCCACAGCTCTCCTGGCTGATGAGTGTGTCTGCATAGTTGGGTTGTGGGAAAATCAGGTGACTCTTCCTAGAGCCTGCAGTAAGAGAAACTTCCTGGGAATAGGTCTGCAGGAAAGCTTGCACCCCATCCAGACCCACAAAGTGAGAGGCTGGTATGCCAGCCAATTCATTTCCTGAAGCTTGTAGCAGGTGCGAGGAATGCCAGCTTCGTAGCCTGAGTGCCAGCAACACAATGACAAAGGCCAGAAAGATGCAGGAGACCACAGCTACTGCCACCACTAGGTAGAGTGTGAGGTCTGAATTTTTGGGATTAGTCGGGGTGTGAATGCTTTCCAGGTCCCCCAGGATGTCAGGGATGCTGTTAGCCACTGCTATGGTGAGTGTGACAGTGGCCGAAAGAGGAGGCTGGCCGTGGTCCTGGTGTCTGTGGTGGTCCGAGACGAAGTCTCGTAGAGAGTCCAGCAGGGCCCGGGCGGTACGTATCTCTCCTGTGTGCAGCCCCACTGAGAAGAGCCCTGGCTCACTGGTCTTGATCAGGCGGTAGGACAGCCAGGCGTTCTGTCCTGAGTCTCTGTCTACTGCTACCACCTTAGTCACCAGGTACCCAGGATCTGCAGAGCGAGGTGCCAATTCAACACCAGTGGAACCATCTATTGGGAGGGCAGGATAAAGGATCTCAGGCATGTTGTCATTCTGGTCCAGTACAAACAGGCTCAGTGTCATGTTGCTACTGAGTGGAGGGTTCCCACTGTCACTAGCTATCACCAGCAACTGTAGGTCTCTAAACTGCTCATAATCAAAGGAGCAAAGAGCATACAGGACACCAGTATTGGAGTTGATAGAGATGTAGGTTGAAAGTGGCACCCCCTGAAGTGTATTCTCAGCCAATGAATAAGTAATTTGTGCATTCTTGTCAGTGTCTGGGTCCTGTGCCATAACGGAGAAGATGGAGGCTCCCTTAGGATTATTTTCTGGAATATAGGCTGAATAGGAGGCATGGGTGAAAGCAGGAGGGTTGTCGTTGATGTCTGACACAAGCAGAATGATGTGAGTTTCCGTGGACAGCGGTGGTTTCCCCCCGTCGGTGGCTCGTAGACTGATATTATATTGAGACACCTGTTCACGATCCAGAGATTTGGCTGTCACTAAGCGGTAGTATTGGTCTATTGATTTTTCTAGAGTAAAGGGCAGATTGCCTAGGACAAAAACCGTGACTTGTCCATTCTGGCCAGAATCTCGGTCATGTACATTGATAAGAGCAATTTCTCTTCCAGCAGGGGCTTCTTCTGGGACTGAGCCTGTGAGAGAAGTGACTGACACTTCTGGCGCATTGTCATTCACATCCAGAACCGTGAGGAGAACCTTGGCTCTTGAAAAAAGACCTGGCCCATCTTGTGCTTCAATTTTTATTTCATAGAACACAGCATCCTCATAATCGAGACTTTTAAATATCGATATATCTCCAGTCACCGAATCAAGATGGAAAACCTGAGCAATTTTTCCAGGCATTTTATCCAAAATATAGGAGACTTGGGCATTGAATCCCTCATCAGGATCAATGGCATTCACTGTGATCAGCCGGGTGCCAACTGGAACATTTTCCAGAACACTGACATGGTACTCTGGCTTAGTAAACACGGGCGGGTTGTCATTTGCATCCACGACTATCACCTTGATGCACAACTTGCCGGTGTGAACAGGGTCTCCACCATCAGAGGCAATGAGATCAAGCTGATGAACTGCTTTTTTCTCACGATCCAAGGCTCGCTCCAGCACTAGTTCTGGGTACTTGACGCCATCGGTGACACTGTTCACAGCTAAGGAGAAGTAGTCACTGGGGTTGAGCTTATAGTTCTGCAGGGAGTTCATGCCCACATCTGGGTCAAATGCAGTTTTAAGTGGAAATCGAGTTCCAGGATCTGTTAATTCACCAATTTTTATTTCCAATTTCTCTGTTGGAAAACTAGGCACATTATCATTAATATCGCTGATATCGACTTCTACCTCAAATATTTTCAGCTTATTCTCCACAAGGATGTTAAAGCTCACGAGACAGGGCGCGCTCTGGGCGCACAGCTCCTCCCGGTCTATCCTGCC
>LOEQ01002627.1:245984-256844 GCA_001685075.1 Bramus lutescens | reverse complement strand
CTGTGTGTATGCCTGAAGGCCAGAAGGGGGCACCAGATCTCATTACAGATGGTTATGAGCCACCATGTGGTTGCTGGAAATTGAACTCAGGACCTTTGGAAGAGCCGGCAATGCTCTTAACCGCTGAGCCATCTCTCCAGCCCCCTGGATTGAGTTTCTTAAAGATTTTCCATGAGTAACCATTCCCAGGACATTCAGATATTTTCTCTTAAGATATATGAAATACGGAGTCACAAAATACATAGTCTGCAACTATAAAGATGATGACAGTGGACAGGGGAGATGGCTCAGCAGTTAAAGCACTTCCAAGCAAGAGAAGCAGCTCAGAGCCCTAGAATTTTCTGTGCATGACAGGAGGGTGTGGCACCCACTTATAATTCCAGCTGGAAGATGAAAGGCAAGGAATCCTCAGAGCAAGCTAGAGAGGGAAGACTGGTTTTATCAGGAACTCTGGGTTTGATTGAGAGACTGCCTCAAAGAATAAGGTGAATGATTGAGGAAGATTCCCTCCCACCTTAGGCCTTCACATACATGTACACACACACATTAACATAATACACACATGCGTAAGAAAAAGGGGAAAAAAGAATAATACAATTATCTCAGGCCCAGTGTGGTGGCACATGCCTTTAATTCCAGCACTTGGGAGGCAGAGGCAGGTGGATCTCTGTAAATTATAGGCCAGGTCTACAGAGAAAATTACAGTACAGCCATGGCTACACAGAGAAACCTTGTCCCAACAAAAAACAAAACAAAGAATAAAAAAAAAAAAAGAAAAAGAATCCCCATAAAAATATTCTTCTGGATGTGTCTATGAAGGTGTTTTTAGGAAGATTCAGTGACTGGTGAGATATCTAAGTGATTATGAGCATTTAATGCTTTTCCAGAGGTTTGGTTTCTAAACACCCATGTTTGGTGACTTACAATTGCCTATAATTCTGGCTATTAGCAATATGACGTCTTCTTTTGGCCTCTATGGGCATACAAACACAGATATACTTAATACACACACATGCACACACAAAATCTTTTAAAAATAGAAAGGTTCGCCTCAAAGGAAGAAACACCCCAAATGTGGGCAGCACTATTCAATAGTTTTAGGTCCAGGATTGAATATGAGAAGAAAGCAAATGGAGTACCAGCATTTATCATTCTTTGCTTCTAACTGTGGGTGTGACCAGCTGCTTCACATTTTTTGAGGCCATTACATCCCCAGCATGATACATCCCCATCATGATGAACTACACTCAAACTGTAAGCCAAATGTTGCTTTTGTCATAAGTATTCTTCACAAGGAGAAAAGTAACCAATACAGGTAAGATTTAAACAATACAAGTAAAGCATTTAGCACAATAAACATTTAATGGCATAATGTTATCTTCACCTATTATAATCTGCTATAATATACTAAATCTCCATTGTATTATTTCTTTCAGATGTTCTTTCTTACTGTTTGTATTTAACTTTTGAAAAGGCTTATTTTGTCACACTTTCAAAATTAATGTCAACATGCCAGATAATGTATGGTTCAAATATTCCCCACCCAGGTGTCTGGAGATGGAGCTCTGATACATCATAAGACTCCCCAAAATCTATATATCAATAAAAATCTTTCAAAAGATAATTAGTGGGGTCAACAAAATGGCTTAATGGGTAAAGGTACCAAGGAGTCACACAGTGAAAGAAACTGACTCCAAATTCTATTCTGACTTCTACACACACATAAATTAACAAAAGTTACGGTGAAAATTAGTGGCTGTGCATAGTGACTCACACTTGTGATCCCAGCAGTTGGAAGTCTGAGGCAAAAATCCCAAATTCAAGACCTGCCTGGAATATGTAATGACTTGTAGATCAGTCTGAGACACAGAAAGACTGTCTCAAAATCCCAAACAAAGGGCAAGTGAGATGACACAGGAAGAAAAGGGTGTCTGTCACACAGGCTGGCAACTTCCTAAGTTAGTTTTATAAGTAAAAGTGGCTAGAGGTGACTCCACAAAGTTGTCTCTGACCTCCCTTATTGCACAAAAGTAGAAGCATTCATACACACATCATACATACACACACAACAAAACACTCATTTCACTTTCAGTTTCTTCTTTAAAATACATGACTTGAATTACTTTTTATAAGTTAAATGTCTGTAGACTCTTATAAGTCTATACAAATAAAAATCTCTTACTTAACATAGACATTGCAATTTTAAATATGTGGGCCCCTCACCTCTGCTTCATTTCTTCCACATTTGAGATTCCACAGAATTGCCCTTTTTTTTTCCAGTAAGGCAGTAACTTTGCCCTTGAATTTTAAGTGTTCCTAAACAGCCCACTTAGGAATGTCTAAAACCTACTTCTCCAATAGGTGGCGACATTGTTCTTTTAAAAAGAAAAACCATATCAGGGCACTAGAGTATGAACTAGTTATTAATTTATTTTAACTTAGAATGTATAGCTATACACAGGATGGTAGTCTGAGAGTTCCACAAGTCAACTGTACTGATTCTGCAGCATTGTTACATAAAACAAAACTTGGATACTCTTCCTAGAAAATTTAATATTCCTTCAATTATGGTTGGTTTTTGAGGTGACCAAAACAAAAAGTACTTTGAGATCTGACAAGTATGGAAAACCTAAGTGATAGCAATTAGACTCCATCAGGATCTTCTGGGGTGTTGGAAGCACCACGCTCTGCTGTTTGATACTTCACCAGTTTAGCAATCAATTCTTTCGCGGGATTGAAGACCCCATAGGTCTGCTGTTCACAAACATAGCAGCGTGGAGTGGTACGGTAATGCTGCAGTGCACAGGTCTCGCAGAAATAATGCTTACATTTAGTGACAACTGGATTTCGGAAGGTTTGGCGACAGATGAAACATTTGAATGGTATTTCGTCATCATCACTTTCTACTTCGTAGTTTTCATCTTCATACACACCATAACGGCCCTCATCAAGCTCACGTTCTATCTGCCACCCGTGCTTGTAATCTGAACGGTCATGGAGGAATTTGCAGCTGTCTCCAAAGCCACAGAAGCCGGTTTCCTTGTAGTCCTTACAGATGTCAGGCTGGTAATCCCAGCGCACGGTGGCACGTAGATGTTCAGGGGCTCGGATGGGGCCTTTTCTCACCATGCCGGAGGAGGCATTGCCCATGGAAGTATCCTTGGGCTTCATGTATTTCTGGTAATTATTAATTCCACGATAGATCTTGTCATCCTCCTTGCCTCTCAACTCCTCCTGGATTTTTTGGCTGCGCTCAAAGATGGCCTGTGCGTCTTTCTCCTTTTCTGTGTCCAGCTCGTAGACAGCTGTCGCCCCCATATCTTCGGGCCCCACCGGTTTCGCCGAGCGCGTGGACTTGTAGACTACGCCCAGAGTCTCATTCTCGGTCTTCTCCTCCTCTTCGCTGCTCAGATCACAGTAGGCCGCCTTCTGTTTACCACTGCCGCTCGTCTTCTGAATCATTGGATTGTGGGTGGCCCGCTTTTTCTCTGGTCTCACCACTGCGCAGCTCTCGTCGCTACTGCTTCCGCTTTCCCCAGAGTCGGGATCGCACACTGGCCGCTTCCGGCGGCCAGCACTCCCTTTCCTCCCGGGCTTCTTAAAGAGGAAAGAGCACACCTGGTCCGCCGACTTTCCCTGAGAAACTTGCTCTGCCATCTTCGACTTCGGAGCGCTGAAACGGCGAGCAGTATCTACGGAATGCTGGGTGGCGCGCGGGATACTACGTCATTCGCAGCTACGTCACTACAGAGCCGCACTCTGTCGGTCGCTGGGGCCGAGAACGTCAGAGCGCATGCACCAGTCAGCAACGGTTTAAGAAAAAGATGCCCTCTGTCTTTAGTTAAATGCTGTTGTGCTTCTTGTTTTGCAATGAATACAAAATTTCGGGCTCAAGGAATTTACAATCTAGTAGGGAAGATAAGGTAAATCAAGATGTGTTCTGTATCAAATCCCATGAGAAGATAGAAGGAATCTTAAAACAGTTCTCTAGGGGAAGGCCTGGGGAGAAAGATCAGATTTCTGGAGATCAGAAATCTATTAAAATAAAAAATTCTGAACAAAGCAAGAATGACAGAACTGGAGTGTAACTGATAGATTGCTTGTCAAGCATGCCCTCGGCTCTGACATCAAGCACAAACGAAAATAAAGGAGAAGTCTTCAAAGTTATGTGAATATCCAATTTGGGTAAATTAATGGATAAAAGACCATGTATTGGTGTAAGTGTATTGTTATAAAAGATTAAATTTTAATTTAAGCTGGGCATGGTGGTGCACACTTTTGATCTCAGCACTTGAAAGACAGAGGTCGGTAAACTTCTGTGAGTTCCAGTCTGGCCTAGTCTACAAAATGATTTCCAGGACAGTCAGAGCTGTTACAGAGAGAAACCCTGTCTCGAAAAACAAAAACAGGCAAGGCAGTGGTGGCGCACGCCTTTAATCCCAGCACTCTGGAGGCAGAGGTAGGTGGATCTCTGTGAGTTTGAGGCCAGCCTGGTCTACCAGGCTAGTTCCAAGACAGGCTCCAAAGATACAGAGAAACCTTGTCTTGAAAAACAAAACAAAAAAAAGGAAAAGAAAAATAGACACAAAAAATTAAAATTAGATAGGTGTACAGTCTTAACTTACATATTAGGCTGCTTTTACACAATATGCTCTTTCAGCTGAGAAATAAAGATTCCTAATGGAATTGAGGCATTCCTGTAATCCCAACACATAGGAGGCAGAGGCAAGAAGATCAGCTCAGAGCCACCTTGGGCTACATGAGACCCTTCTCAAAATAAAATTAAGATTGGGCTTACAGAGATGACTCAGCAATTAATAGCATGTATTGCTCTTGCAGAAGATCTGAGTTCAGTTCCCAATACCAATACAGGTGACTAACAACTGCCTATAACTCCAGCTCCAAAGGCTCCAAAACTCTATTCTAGCCTCTTTGGGTACATGCACACATGTACACACACCCCAACACCTGTACACATAACTAAAAATAAAATCTGAGGAAAAAAAGTGAAAACAAAATAATTTGGGAGGCTTATTCCTGTAATCCTAGCAGCACCTGAGAGGCTGAGGCAGGGATGTTGTTACAAGCATGAGGCCAGTCTGGGTATACAGAAAGTTCCAGGCCAGCCTTAATATAACAAGATTGTGTCTCAAGCAACCTAAACAGTCCTGCTGCTGCTGTGTATACTTAGGGTTATAAGGGTGTATGGTGGTTACAATTCTTTGACACTATCTTCAAATGATGGAACCTGATTTCCACCCCTAAAATGTGTACCTGATTTAGAGACTCTGTCCCAATAACAGACTATGCCAGAAATGTTGCTATGCCACGAGAAAAGCTGCTAGGGCTGGGGATCCAGGTCAATAGTAGAGTGCTTTCATAGCATACACAAGGCCCTGGATTCCATCCCTATCAACACACACGCACGCACACACGCACACATGCACACACGCACACATGCACACACACGCGCATGCACACACACGAAGATAGCTTCTGCACAGCTCTTGAATTATTCACTCTCAAAGTCACCCACCAACATATAACGAGGACACTCGAGCAGCTTACCGAGTGTCCAGGTGAACAATGCTTAGGCCTACCGTGTGTCACTGACAACACCTGCACAGCCATATGAATGTGCCAATTTGGAAGCAAATTCTTAAACTTTAATCAAGCATTCAGATGATTCTATCCCTAGCTATACCATGGAAATCAGAAAATAGAATAAAACAGACCTTTCAGGAAACTTCAGTGTTCCTCACCTTATTCATCCCTACCCATACAGTCTTCTAATTTTTCCTAAAATGTCTCTCATCCTAAACACATTTTCCTGTAGAACTCTCCTACTGACAATTCCTAAGAACATATATGTAGTTTAACTACTAATATGATAGGAGTCTTGGCTGAGATTTGCCAAGTTCACAAAGAAATCAATGCCTAGAAAAAAAAGTTGTCAAGCAGGTGAACGGACTCAGCAGATAAGGGTGTTTGCCATCAAGCCTGACCACCTGAGTTGACCTCTGAACCTTACATGGTAGAAAGAAAGGACTACAAGATGACCTCCTCAGACCTCCATACAGATACACTCCACACACAAACACACATATAGAAAATAGACATACAGATAACATAAAAATATATACAACAGATGAGATATTTCCTTTTCTCTAAAATATGATTTTTCACAGGAATAAATGTGAGGGCTTTTCTGGGGGGCATTAAGTTGTTAATCCAATCTCATTAATGAGAGGCAGTTCAGTGGTCAAGAATACTTACTGCTTTTTCAGTGGTGGGTTTAGTTCCCAGCACCAACGAGGTGGCTTACAACCTTCAGTCAATCTAGTTTCAGGGTATCCAGCATCCTTTTCTGGCCTCCTCCAGCCCCAGGAATACATGCAGCATACTTAAATTCATACAGACAAAATATGCACATACATAAAACCTTCTTTTAAAAGAAGAAGAAGAAACAAAGAAATTTACCTCATCTAATTCTTTTTCCACTTGGATTTTTCTCTTCTGGAATTGTTTTATTGTCTTTAGCTCTGTCTGAATCATGCCAATTTCTTTGGCTTTTTGATAAAACTGTCCCTCCAACTCATTTATTTGAATAGTATACTTTTGTTCCTGTATTCAAAAAAAAGTAAATGAGTTAAGAAAAACAAGTGTTCCACAGAACCATGCTTTATCTGAGGCCTGAGCCATTATGTAACTTCTTGAAAGAACTGTTCCACCTCTATTTTGCATAAAGCTATAATTCTTGCATAAAATCTTAATTTCTGTAAAATAATGCCAGTGGGCCTTAAATAAGAAAAAAATTCAGGAATTTATTTGTTTGTTTGTTTTTTGAGACAGGGTTTCTCTGTAGCTTTGAAGCTTGTCCTGGAACTAGCTTTTGTAGACCAGGCTGGCCTTGAACTCACAAAGATCCACCTGCCTCTGCCTCCTGGGTGCTGGGATTAAAGGCGTGTGCCACCACGCCAAGTGTTTTTTGGTTTTTGTCTATGTAGCTCAGAAAGTAGAACGTGTGGTTAGTATGTGAAACCCTGGTTCAGACCCCAGAAGAAAATAAAACCCAAACCAAATAAGACACCTCTAAAATTCAAAGCTTCTGTGTTTGGTTGGCAACACAATCTTACAGAAAGGAATTTCATATTATATTTAAGACAGGGTCTTCCCACTTGCTTCCCTTCAACTTCCTTATCCTCCCACTACTCTGCCCTTGAACTATGTAGCCCAGGCTAGTTTTGAACTCTCAGCAATCCTCCTGGCCTCTGCCTCCTGAATGCTAGAATTGCAGAATGAGCCACCACACCTGGTTTTCACTTAGTTTTAAAAAAGCAGTAGTGTTGAATTAAAGAAAGTGTCATGCATGAAATCCTGGGTTCAATCCTCAACACCACACGGAGGAAATATTTTTGCAGTTTTGATCAGAGACCTTTATTGATATGTATTAGGAGAGAAACCACCAGCCCTCCAGAAGTTTTACATTATTTTGGACTCTTCTAGCAATGTACAGGTGGTAATACTAGTACTCTGAGATTGTTACTGTAGTAAGCCCTAATTAATAAGGTAATTATACTGATATCATTTAGAAGTCTCTGTAAAGGGATAAAGGTGTATCATACATCAAAATAAAAATCCTGTGTTTGAGTCTGGGTGTGTAACATAAGGTATAACATCTGCCAGCATGAAGAGGCCCCTGGGTTTGATCTTTAGCACACAACTCAGTCCAATATTCTTGCCATCTGTACTCCAAGTATTATTATTCATTTTGGAACTCTGTATACCATGTTTTTTGAGACAAAATCTTGCCATGTTGCCCACAACACTGGCCTTGAGAACATCTAAACTCCTAGACTCAAGTAGAACTCCTACTTCAGCCTTTTAAGTAGCTGGTGTGTGTCACATACTCCCACAAGATGCTACTTTTGGACATTTGTATAAACAAGTACATGAGTTTCATATTTGTTCATTTCTTATTTTGTTTTGTTTTTGTTAAAGATCTGGGGATCAATGCTTCTGAACCCCCCTTTTCACTTTTTAAAAATTTTTTTTTGGTTATTTTGAGTCTGGGTTTCTCTGTGTAACAGTCTTGACTGTGCTAGGATTAAAGGCATACACTACTTCCTTCCAGCTTCGCTTATTGGGCCTAAAATAACCAAACTCACTAGAAATCTGGTTCCCTAATAAGTAAACTATTAGTATATGTAGATACTTACCAATTTTTCCTTCTCTTCTTTGGCTTTTTCCTTTGTTTCAACCAATTGCTGTTTCAGTTTTTCTATCTGTAGAACACAAAATGCGAGAGTAAGGTTACACAGAATTGTTTGTGTCCTATTTCTATTCATAAGCTTTATTAATTTATGTAATAGTAAAGACAGTAAGCCAGGAAAGACAGTGAAGAAGGAAGGGACAGGGATTTTCTCATATACTTATCTGTTATTGACATTTCCGAGATCTAGCTACCATCAGAATTACATGGGTAATTTTTTTATTGTTGTAAAATACACAACATTAGGCTGGAGAAATGACTCAGTGACTCAGAGTGTTTACTGCTCTTGCAGAGGACCCAAGCCTAATTCCTAGCACCCACATGGCAACTCACAACTGCTCATAACTCCAGTACCAGGATCTGATATCTTCTGGCCTCTGTACAGACTCCTGCATGGATATGATGCTCAGGCATACACAGATACACATAAAAACCACAACGTTGAATTTACTCTGGCAACCTCTTTTTAAATATGGTTTTTCGAGATAGGATTTCACTGTATAGTGCTGGCTGTCCTGGATCTCACTGTGTAGACCAGGCTGCCCTCAAATTCAGAATTCACCTGCCTCTGTCTCATGAGTACTGGGAGTAAATGCATGTGCCATCACCACCAGGCTCTGCCAACCATTTTTAAGTGCTCAGGTAAGTGGTTCTTGTTCTTGTTGTTACTTAAAAGGTCTTTAGAATTTTTCATTTTACAGTTCTTTTCCTCTCCTCTTTGACTCTGGGAATCACATTTTACTTTGTTTCTTGAATCTGAATCCCTTATGTATTTCAAATGACTTGAATCACACAGCATTTGACCACATTACTGGTTTATATCATGTAACAATGTCCCTGAGGTTTACCATACTGTAGCATGTTACATGGTTTTCTTAAGGCTATCCAATTGTCTATAAATATGTAAACCTTATTATCTTTTTCTCTTTGGGGAGGAGTGATGGGGGTAGAGACAGGGTTTCTCTATGTATACATGACTGACCTGGGACTGGATATGTAGACTAGGCCAGCCACAAACACAGAGATCTACATGTTTCCCAAGAGTGCTGATTAAAATGTGTGCAGCCACGCCCAGCCTCACTTTATTTTCTCTATCCATTTATTTTTAATAGGTTTTTAAGTTGTCAGTTGTTTTTTCAAATTTTTAAAAAAATTATGTGTTGTGTCTGAATATGGCCACTTTGTATGGGTGTCATTGGTGGTCAAGAAGCATGAGATATCCCTGAATCTGGAGTTGTAGGCAGTTGTGAGCTGCCTGATGTGGGTACTGGAAATCAAATTTAGGTCCTCTGAAAGAATAGCACACACTCTTACCTGCTAAGCCATCACTCCGGTGGTAATTTTAAACTAATTTCATCTCTGTTGATGTAGATAATACTACAAGAAAGAAATAAAAAGCTAATGATAGCAAAGCTATTCTGAAATAACAGCTTGTTTCAAGTGGAGTTAAGTGTAGATGGAAGTTGTCCTGCAAGCTGCTCCCAAGTTAATCACACAGAGGCTTAACATGAATTATAAATGCTCAGTCAAGAGTTCAGGCTTGTTACTAACAAATAACCCATATTTCTTATCTACTCTCTGCCACGTGGATCATGGCGTATTACCTCATTTTCTACATGTCCTGCTTCTTCTGCGTCTTCTGGCATCTCCTTTGACCTCACCCTTCTTCATCCCTGCATCCTTAGTTTGGTTGTGCCACCTATACTCCTGCCTGGCTACTAGCCAGTCAGCTTTTTATTAAACCAATCTGAGTGACGAATCTTTACAGTGTACAAAAGGATTATTCCATAGCAGTTAAGGGCTAACTACAGTACCATAACCATGTGATGAGATTTCAAGGTCTTACCATCTTAAAAAACAAAACAAAACAAAAAAAGAACAACCCAGCATTTGAAGGCAGAGGCAGATAGATGTCTGTAAGTTTGAGGACAGCCAGGGCTACATAGAAAGACTCTGTCTCAAACAAATAGAAAACAAAACTTTAAAAAATATAACCATGTCACATAAACACACAGGGAGGTTATGGGGTTCACAGTTTTCTACGTACCTACCATATTATTTTTCTCTTGATCCTACTTCTTCAAGACATAGTGTCTTTTTCCAATTTATACTGCTGTTTCTTTAAGTCTTCATTATTTTTTGCCAGTCTTCGGGAAGTATCACGATACTCAATCCTAGAGAGTTCTGTGACTTCCAATCTGGCCTCCCGAAGAGAGGCATTGGCCTTGGCTTGCTCAACCACTTGGTCCTCTGCTTTCACTACTTTCCTACAGAAGATGATAGTGAGAATACGTAACTTTCTTTACCTCATTAGCACCATTTCTCTTCTGTTGTGCTTGGCACTGCCTTGCACATAAAAGCATTCCCGTTGGGTGAATGCATTAATGAGAAATACACATCCATTTGTATTCATCTAAGAGAAGAGGAATGCTTTGGGGTATGACTTTAGAGGACTAGAACAACAAAGAGGAAATAAGAGGCCAAATGCATTTTATTTTATTTTATTTAAAAGAAAAGATTTTTTAATTAATTAATTATTTATTATGTATACAATATTCTGTCTGTGTGTATGTCTACAGGCCAGAAGA
>LOEQ01002627.1:200290-215810 GCA_001685075.1 Bramus lutescens | reverse complement strand
TTCTTTATTAACCAATGAAAGAAACACATAGACAGATGACCCTCCTACATCACAGCTGTTTCTGCTGCTGCTTCTTGTCTTCAGTTTTTCAGGCTTAGAGAACCAGCAGTCCCTGCTCTCGTCTTCCTGGAGTGCCCTTTTCTCCCTGAATCTAATAATTAAGAGAGTCTAGTCAGTGCCTTTGTGGACAACTCATATCTTGAATAACATGAACCCTACAATACCTGTCACTCCACCCTCAGATTGTCCAGCTGTTTCCAGAGCTCCTCCTCGTCCTTGCTGTGAAGGTCTTAAGCCTAAACCTCAGCCATAGCTGTGCAGCTTCCACTGCTGCTGCTCACAGGCTAAGGTGCAGCCGCCTTGATCCGTCAACTTGCCACAGAAGGTGACTCCCCACATCATTTTTCTCAAGTGATAAACTTTCGCCCTGACAGGGGAGATGGGCTTTGAGCCCTGCTATGCAGAAGTGCTGAGGGTAGTGCGAGGAAAACTTCACCAGCCGGAAGAGATTCGGGGAAGCTCCTTTTACGCTTTTTCCTACTATTATGATCGAGCTGCCGACACACACTTGATTGGTGAGTACATGCCTGGTTTAGGCCATGACGGAAGAGAATGGGACTCTGCTGGGGAAGGTCAAGGGTATTAATAATTGGAGAGATTTACCAACTTTTCTAGTAGCCACTAGAATGGAAAGGTGAATACACTTGCGGTCTTTGGGAAGTGGAAAATGACCTAATGTTCATAAAGTCTGTCTGTTTGAGGCAGGGTTTTACTATGTAGCCCAGGCTGGCCTGGAATTGGTAGCCATCCTCTTTCCCAGCCTTCTGAGTAACAGGGCTACACAGATGTGCTGCCATGCCTGACTTTGTATCTGGAGTCTTTCTGCTTTTTTTTTTTCAGTAATGGCATTGAATCTAGAACCTCTGCACACGCTAGGCAAGAGTTCTACCACTAAATTATATCTCAAGTTCCCCTTTTGAACTTTTCATTTTGAGACGGATCTAAGTTGCCCAAGATGGCTTTGAGACGGATTATGTACCCTGTGTAGGCCTTGTAATTGTGATTCCCTGCCTCAGCCTCTTGATAGTGCTATCAGGACCAGCTTGCTTTATATCTTTATTACAAAACTGTATGTTAGCTGTTTTTTAATTGTGACTAAATACTAAACAAGAGAGACGTTAGAAGGTTTCTTTTGGATCATGCTTTCAGAAGTTTCAGTCCATGATCAACTTCCTTGTTTCTGCCACAGTAAGGCAGAAAATAATGGTGGAAGGATTTAGAGAAGCAAAGTTGCTTACCTCATGGCCACCTTGAAGGCGGGAGAAGCAGAGGGCGGGACCTAAATTGAGCCCTCAGCTACACCTTCCTCTTGACCCATGTACCCCACCTAAGCCCCACCTCCAAAAGTTCCCATTACCTCCCAATTGTATTACCAAGTTATGAATACATCTATACCTTAATTGATGAAGGACATCCCCCATGGTTCGTTCAGTCACCTCTCAGTGATTGGGGACTCCACTATCTGGAGACCAAGCCTTCAACACATGAGCCTATAGGAGACATTTTCTATCCAAATCATAACAAATTGAAATACAGTAAATGCACGTATTGCTTTCATAGTTTGCCAAACCTTGCCATGTATGTACCTGTGAAACCTCCCCACATGCAAGATATTATAGCCATCACCCCAATTTCCTGTTCTTTTAGGGTTTTTTCCTTTTCACAGAAGTTGTGCTTTTTTAGGTGTGAGTACACACATGATCTGTCATGACCCAAGAGAGATGATTTGCTGCTCTGCTTACTATAGTTTCTAATTCATGTGTATGTGCCTGCATGACTTTCTAAATACCATGTGTGTAGGTGTCTACAGAGGCCAGAGGGCATTGAATCCTGTGGGACTAGAGTTTCAGGTGCTTATGAGCCACCTGATATGAGTTCTGGAATTGAACCTGAGTCCTCTGCAAGAGCAGTGAGTTCTCTTAACTACTGAGCCATCTCGCCAGCCCCTCTACCCCAATTAAACTTTTAAATGAACCTAGATTTTTATTGTGGTTAAATATATAGTACAAAATGGGTAACATGCATTTAATCATAAACCAACAAAATACACAATGTGGATTTGTATTGTACAGATATCATGTTTATGTATCAGTCTTTTATGTTGGGAAGTGTATGTTTCTAGTTTTTATTACTATATATCATTGGGATAAATGTCCTTGTTTCCTTGACGTTTTGACACTAGCTGTTCTGCTTTATTTTAGATTATGAAAAGGGCGGTGTTTTAAAAGTTGAAGATTTTGAAAGAAAAGCCAGGGAAGGTAAGTGTTAGGAAATTCTTGAAGTTGGGCTGTGAAGTGTGGCTGCCAGTGCAGGGCCTCCTGGGACTTCTGAGCCTTCCGGTCTGCTGGAAGATGCTTTAGGTGCTGTCAAAAGAATATGGGGATCCAAGACACTTCAGGGAAATAGAAAAAACAAACTTTCTACAGTTTTCCTATTATTATTATTGCATTACTATTATCTGTTTGTGTTTTTGTTTGTTTTGTTTTTCTGAGACAAAGTCTTACATAGCCCAGGATGGCCTCACATTTGCAGTGTAGCTGAGGATAACCTTGAATTCTGTTTTGGTTTCATTTGGTTTGGTTTTTTAAGACGGGGTTTCTCTGTGTAGCTTTGGAGCTGTCCTGGAACTCGCTCTGTAGACCACGCTGTCTTCAAACTCACAGAGATCCACCTGCCTCTGCATCCCGAGTGCTGGGATTAAAGGTATGCACCACCACTGCACCCTGAATTTTGATTCACCTCTCACGTGCTAGGATTATAGGCATGAATCGCTGTGACTGACTTATGTGATAACAGGGATGGAACACAGGCTCATGAGGGCTAGGCCATCATTCTAACACCCAAGCTAACCTATACACACAGCCTGGCCCGCTCACTTGCTCTTTCTCTTCATTCTAACAACACCTGAGTTAGCTATACACTCAGCCTAGCACACACACACACTCTCTCTCTCTCTCTCTCTCTCTCTCTCTCTCTCTCTCTCTCTCTCAATCTCTAAGTTAGAATAGGTTTATCAGCAGTAATAAAGAACTGAGCACCAGAGCGCATGGGACATCTTTGAGAGCACAAATCTAAAATACAAATGATCTTTTCCAGTGGCCACAGGAGAGTTATAGTTTCCTGTCCGCTGGGCCTCAGTTGAGGACTTGGTATTAAGTGACCACAGTATGTCATGGAAATTTGAAAAGCAGGTTGCTGAAAGTATAGTTCAGGTATTGAGAACTTGCTTTGTATGTGCAAGGCCCTGGGTGTGATTTCCAGCAGAGTCTTGCCCCCACTTACCCCACACCATAACTGGTAAATAAGCTAAGATGCATGTAAGGTTTTTGTTGTGGTGGTGGGTTTTTTTGTTTTTTGTTTTTGTTTTTGTTTTGTTTTGTTTTTGTTTTTCCAAGATAGGGTTTCTCTGTGTAACAACCGTGGCTGTCCTGGAACTCATTCTGTAGACTTGGCTTGGCTTGAACTCAAGAGATCTGCCTGCCTCTTCCTCCTGAGTGCTGGGATTAAAGGCTTGTACTGTCACCCAGAGAGTAGATGATTTCATACCGGAAATGTGCAGGTTCTAAAGAAGCTGTAGTCTTGTTGAAGTAACCAATACACAGGTGTATACAGTACACAGTATACAGTAGACAGGCTAGTCTATAAGAAGCCCAGGTACCAACTAAATGGAGACATTTTTGCTTACTCAACCCCTACCTACAGCTCTTGGTTGCAAACTTGAATGCTGTTTTCTCTCTCACTTTCAGTATGTGATAACTTAGAGAGCTTCACCTCAGGCAGTCCTTTCCTATGCATGGATCTCAGTTACATCACAGCTTTATTAAAAGATGGCTTTGGCTTTGCAGATGATACCCTCTTAAAGGTAAGAAAGAGCACTGGATCTTACAGTTGTCTGTCTTGTTGCTTTGGGAAAGAACTTGTCTAGTGGTCAGAGGGGCAGGTATTCTTGTTTGGGCTGAAGCCAGGACACCATGCTAGATACCACAAACACAGGAAACACTTGGATGCAGTTATAGTCTCTGAAGCATGGTGTCCTGTGGACACAAGTCAGAAAAACTTGAATATATTCAAGTCACATTGTTTATGAAGCCAATTTAGAACTCAGTGAGAAGCATTGAGAAAGAGATGGGGAGATAAATATGCAGAATACAGTACAAACCAGTTGGAATGGCTGTGCTTCCTGAATCCCAGTTCCTCATCTTGACTTTGTGTGCCCTCACCTGCCACTGATTTATGGTTGTTAGAACTTAAGCTGAAGTTTGATCAAGAGAGCACAAGATAAAAAGCAGCTGGGGTCATCATCACACAGACATATTCAGAGGCTGTGAGGCAGATGAACCTGCACAGTAACACTGTCTTACCCCTTGCCTCATCTTGTACAATGATGTTAACACATATGGCTGACTTCAATGTCTCAAACATATGTAGTGTATCCTGTATATTCTACGTCTGCTAGATACTGAGTTGAATCTCTTCTAATAGCTGTATGCAGCTTAAGGGCAAGGATAACATTTTAACCATCTTTGTAAATATAATTTGCAATCAATAGTGGTATAGAAAGTAAGAAGATGAATGATATGAAATTCATAAGATGAATTTTAGGGGGGTTGGAGAGATGGCTTAGTGGTTAAGAGCACTTGCTGCTCTTTCAGAGGACCCAGGTTTGGTTCCAGGACCCCACATGGTGGCTCACAACCACCTGTGACTACAATTCCAGGGGATCTGATGCTGCCTTCTGACCTCTGTGGGTACTAGGTACGCACATACTTGTAGCTGAAACACTGATACACATAAAATATACAACTTTTATTTGTTTGTTTGTTCTATTTTTGTTTTTCAAGACAGGGTTTCTCTGTGTAGCTTTGGAGCCTGTTCTAGAACTTGCTCTGTAGATCAGGCTGGCCTCAAACTCATATAGATCCGCCTTCTTCTGCCTCCTGAGTGCTGGGATTAAAGGTGTGTGCCGCCACCGCCTGGCTACAGTTTTATTCTATTTATTTATTTGGTTAGTTAGTTTTTTTCGGCAGAGGGTTTCTATGTGCAGCCCTAGCTGATCTAGACCTAGCTTTGTAGACCAGGCTGGCCTTGAACACACAAAAATTCATCTGCCTCTCCTTCCCAAGTGCTGGAATTAAAGGTGTGTGCCACTACTGCCCAGCTACTATTTTTTTAAGTTTGTTTTTTTTTAAAGATTTATTTATTATATATAGTATTCTATCTGCATGTGTGCTTGCATGCCAGAAGAGGGCAGCATATCTCATTACAGATGGTTGTGAGCCACCATGTGAGTGCTGGAAATTGAACTCAGGTCCTCTGGAAGAGCAGCCAGTGCTTTTCACCACTGAGCCATCTCCCCAGCCCTTAAAGCTTATGTTTTAGAGGGTTGGAGAGAAGTTAGTTTGCTGTTTGTCTCAGAAGTTACAAACATTGCTGCTTGCCTTAATTAGGGTTTCTGTTGCTGTGAGGAGACATGACCGCTGCAACTCATAACCAAAAACATTTAATTGGTCGGCTTGCTTACAGTTCAGAGGTTTAGTCCATTATCATCATGGAGGCAGACATGGTGCTACAGAAGGAGCTGAGAGTTCTGATATCTTGACCACAGGCAACATGAAGTGGTCTGAGACACTGGATATGGATTGAGCATGTATGAGACCTCAGAGTCCACCTCCACAGTGACAACACTTCCTCCAACAAAGCCATACCTCCTAATAGTGCCACTCCCTATGAGCTTATGAGGGCCAATGACATTCAAACTAGTCTTCCAGAGAACTACTTCCTAGTATCTAGTAAAGTGGCTCATAGCTATCTGTAACTCCAGCTCCAAGAGATCCAACACCCCTGGCCTGCACAGGTACCTGCACTCATGGGCACATACCCACAGGCAGACACATACATCCACACATAATTTTAAAAAATAATAAAACTGAAAAATCTTTTTTATAATTATATTATTTATTATTTTGTGTATGAGTGTCTTGCCTGTGTGGTCTGTGCACCCACCTCTCATATCTGGTGCCCATGGATGCAGAAGAGGGTGTCAGATTCCCTGAAACTGGAGTTCCAGACAATTAAAGTTGTCATGTGGGTGCTGGAAATTGAACCTGGGTCCTCTGGAAGAGCAGCCAGTACTCTCCTTAACCACTGAGCCATTTCTCCAGCTCCTGAAAAATCTTTTTTAAAAAAGGATCTATTGTATAACAAATAGTTTATTACTGATGAAGCAAGTCTGCACGTGCTGAAATCAATGAGAAAGGAGTTTTACGAAAACAATTTGATAAACTTGTACAGAAAATTGTCCCTTTCTGTAATTGAGGGACCAGATCTAAAGCTTTGTCCAAAGCAATAAAGGCATTGAGCTATCAAGATAGTCTGGTGTCGAATGCCTCAGCTGGTTTTTATTAATGCTTAAGGCACAGTTGCTTACATAGACTACAAAAGCTGAGAATGTGCTTTTCTGTCCTAAATACATTCCCAGCTCTTGCCAGTTCCCTTCCTACCACATCCATGAACATTACATTCTGACTGCCTTGTCAGATTAAGGAGCATCCAGAGCCTTTTCTGATATAACCTCTGTAAAAATTTCTGGATAGTACGGCTTCCTGGGCCTGAAGTTCTCAGGCATGAGTATGCTGGGTGTAGAGCAATTAGGGCTGGGCTACAGGGGTGCTCTTTATAGGTATTAGCTGTTCAGAGGCCACCCTTGCTAATGTTGAAAACTGGATGAAAATGTGAAGACTTTTTCTTCTTCTTTAACAGCTCACAAAGAAAGTGAACAACATAGAGACGGGCTGGGCCCTGGGGGCCACCTTTCACCTGCTGCAGTCTCTGGGCATCTCCAGCTGAGGCTACCGTGTCCTCCGAAGACTGCATTTCTCAAAAACTTTGTTTTACAAGAAGGAGAGGACTCAGGCATTTTCTGAACAATTCTGGGGAAAGCCTGGACCGAAACCCATTAACTGGCTTTATTGGGAGGGAAGGGGTTTTATAGATGAGTCTTGCCCTTGAGCCTTGTGATTCGGGCTTAATTAGTTTTGCACATCTACTATGAACAGCTCCCTAACCACTTGGCAGGTGCACAGCTGTCACAAGAGTATAAATCTTTTGAGATTTTTTTGTATGTCAGAGTCCTGTGAAGAAAAAAAGAATAGGCTTGGAACTCCATGTTAGATTGAGAGTTCAGAGACAAGTCCCTGGGAACCAAAGAAAAATTTCATTTCAACCCTTGGAGTGCCTCATTCCTTTGAATGTTTCAGTCTTTTACTTATAAGCTAAATTAAGCTGACTTACTGAAGTCTCATAACCTAACAATACTGATATTTTTTCTTCTTCCTACCCTTATACATTCCCTACCCTAAAACCCAAGGTGAGAACTATCTGGCTTTGCATTTCCATCTGTAATTCAAAGAGAAGGGGAAAAAAGACACTATATTAGAATTTGTGTGACCCTATGGCACAATTTAGAGTTTAGAGTGGCCCTGGGTGTATTATTTTTAGACAGAGGTCATGTTACGTTGCTCTGGCTAGCCTGGTACTGTGTAACCCAGGTTGCCTTGAATTGTCAATTCTCCTGCCTCAGCCTCCTGAGCCTTGGGTCACAGGTGTGAGCTGTCATGTCATGTCAAATCTCACAAGATGAGCGAGCGCCTCTCCCCTGAGCGACTAGAGCTGTGATGAGAAGGGCCGTCCCGTTGAGAGGGCAGCTGCCGCAGACCCTGACTGCTGCTTGGTTACCACCTTATTCTCATGGCCCTAAACTTAGCATCTTTCTATTTCTGTGAAATACAACTGCACCCTAGTTTTGGTCTGTGGTTAGAAGTTAGTGTGTGTGCTGTGTGAGTCTAAAGATAACCATCACTTTCAGTTTGTCCTTTTGGGGGTTGGGGGTGGAAAGTGCTGGAGATTGAACCCAAGACTTCTTCCATGTTAGGCACAATGTGCTACCACCATGCTTTATAATAGTGCTTTCTTGCCTGGGCCCTTGCTGATTTTAGCCACTATTTTCTGAATTTATTGTCTCCCTCAGGATTTCATATCCCCTTACCAATGATATCCAACATTTCATTTGATTGATTCTTTCGGCCCATGTCAGAACAAGGACTAACATTTCTAGAGAACCATGTTTTTTCTCTCAGGCCACTCTGTTTTGAGGTTGAACACAGATCATCATGCATGCTAGGCATGGGTGCTCTACTACATTATAAAGTCATTACCTTAAAATTTTTTGCTGGGTAGTGGTGGCGCACACCTTTAATTCTAGCACTTGGGAGGCAAAAGCAGGCGAATGTCTGAGTTCAAGGCCAGCCTGGTCTATAGAGCAAGTTCCAAGACAGCCAGGGCCATACAGAGAAACCCTGTCTTGAAGGAAAAAAAGTCATGTCATTTCTTGTGTGACGGTCATTGGCTTGCTTCCTACTCGGTTCTGGATTTGAAACATTGTCTGCTGCTCAGCATCTCTCATAGCATTTCCCCTTCCTCTTCGCTTTCCAGTTTTCAGCTCCCCTAACTTGAAATTTTCGGTCACCCCCTCTTCCTTCCACTCTTCATAAAGGATGTGCCTGTGCCTGGCTCCATGGCAGTCCCCAGGGAACCTTCTTTTTGAAGCAATTACATTAAGTCAGTAAGTACTACCATCTGCTGTGTATAAATAGTAGGCAAATTTGTATATTCCTCCCAATTTTAGGGGTTTGTTTTGATTAAATGTGGAATTTCTTCAGACTTTGATACTAAGAGTATGTGTCTTGAGACTAGACTTCATTGTTGCTTAAGTCAGCCATGAGCTTCTTGGATACAAGTGATCCTTTCACCTTGGACTCCCGAGTAGCGAGACTATAGGAAGGCATGCTGAGCCTGGCTCAAACTTCCATTACTAAGTTCACTTTCACTTATTGCCTTCTTCAAAACAATGCTCACCAGGCAGTGGTGGTGCATGCCCTTAATCTCAACACTTGGGAGGCAGCCAGCAGGCAAATCTCTAAGTTCAAGGCCAGCCTGGTCTCTAGAGCAAGTTCTGGGACAGGCAGGACTACACAGACAAACCCTGTCTCAAAAGAACAAATAAACAACAATATACGCCATAATGCTCATAAATAATGAAATAGATTTCCTACACTGAAAATATCGTGAAGATAAAATCCAGTTTCCTATGGAATGCATACTCAGCGTCTCTTGCAGGTTTCTCCATCCAGCTTGTTAAGTGTTTGCCTTTCCATCTCAGATGTCACTGTTTACAGCTTCATCAGCTGAGAGCTACCTCCTCTCCCTCAGTCATCCTCTGCTTTCTCCTAGTCCAAAACCTTTCAGACTCTTTGAAGATAACTACATTTTTATGACTTTTAAAAAGACACGGCATACTTTAAAACTTAAAAGTATTAGACCAGTCATAGTCCACTAAATGCTGTCACAGTTGAGAGAAGCCAATCTGCTTCCCAAGAGTAAATTCTACAGCAGGCTTTACGGCACAGGCCTGTAATCCTAGCTACCTTGGAGCTGAGGCAGGAGGATTACAAGTCATAGGCTTTCTATGTAGCCAGTTTGAGGTCACTGGGCAACTCAATAAGACACTCAAGAAGTTTTAAAAGGGAGAGGGGTTAGAGTTCAGTAGGGCTGGAGATAGCTCAGAGGTTAAGAGCACTGGCTGTTCTTCCAGAGGTCCTGAGTTCAATTCCCAGGGCTCACATGGTGGCTCACAGCCATCTATAATGAGATCTGGTGCCCTCTTCTGGAATGCAGGCATATATGCAGGCAGAACACTGCATACATAGATTTAAAAAGATTTCAGTGGCAAAGCATATTTAGCATGTCCAGGCCTAGATTCAAGCCCAGCACTAAATAAATGAAGTGAACAGCTCTAGCTGACAAGTGAATTCCTGGCTTTTCAACCACAGGTGGAGCCTGAATCCTCAGAACAGGCACCCTAGCTGTGTATTGTCCCAAAGACACCTTCGGTTATCTTGGAAACTGCCAGAACTCTTAAATAGATAAACTCTCACCTCAGAAATTTATCTGCATACATCCATCTTGACCAGAGAGCCTGTAGATTTACCTATTTGTTCTTTTAAATACAATTTGGATTCTTACATTTTCTTAAGAAAAAAAAAGACATGGGCTTTTTTTGTTTGTTTGTTTGTTTGAAACAAGAGTTTCTCTGTTAGCCCTGGCTGTCCTGGAACTCCCCTGAAGATCAGGCTGGCCTTGAACTCACAGAGATCAGCCTGCCTCTGCCTCTCTAAGTACTGGAATTAAAGGCATGTGCCACCATTGTCAGGCAGCATGAGCCTTTTTACTAAGTGGGTTCTATGTGTTCTGATGTTGCTGGCAAGTTCCATCTCTGAAAATGTAAATATAATTTAAATACCTGGGATGTGGTCTGGTGTGTGGTGGATGCTGTATTATCACTATTATATGAAGAGCATCTGAGTCACAGATGCTTATAAAGTGTGCCTTAAAGTTCTCATCTCTTTAACTTTTTTATTTTTCTTTATATTAGTCTGTATTCTTATCTGGGCTACCTTTTTGGAAAAGGTGACCTTGTCCTGATAGTCTCTGGCCATCAGTTTTTCCCAACAGCTGCCATCTTTTACTCTGGGGACATTTTCTGGATTTACTGACATCATATTACTTTGTCCTAAGTTTTCTACATTGTTTAAAAAGCTGTCCTGTTGCAATAGCTATCTTATCCCTCCAAAAGTTATTCCAACAGTTTAGCTTGATTGAAAGGAGGCTTTCTTATTTCATCTTTTCAAAACAGACTTCTGGGCAAGACATTCTGTCCAGTGTTCTTATCTAACACAGGTAAGTTCTCTTCTGGAGGCTTCTCTGGTGCTGTGCAGTCAGTACATCAAATCTGCAAGTCAGAAACCATTCATTAGCCACCTGCCACCACACATGGACAGGTTCTCCCTGAGGCCTCTGCAGCTGTGTGTGCAGTAAGGTTATTTATTATTTTTAATAACAGAATCAACAGAAAATGACATCACAGAGAGGAGCATAAACAAAACTGAAATGTATAAGAAAGTCTAAAGCATTAATAAAACCTGGCTGTTTCTTATCTTCACTTCCCTCTTAAAGACCAGTGTATTTTGTAAAAGCAATGTGTATTTAATTGGCATGCCAGTGTTAATTTTAAAGCAATCTAACAAAAATGTATCAAGTATTTCTGATTCTTTGTTAAGATAATTGTATGAATTTATGACCTGTACTAAAGTATTCTGTTAGGAAAGTATTCTTACCAAGTGAAATGAGGGAGATATCAGGTCAGTAATTTGTTTAGTAATAAAAACTCCTTTCAATCAAATAGTTTTCCTTTGGGTTTTTTCCCTAAATATCACTCATTTTTTTTGGCTACACAGGCCCATTAAGCAGAAGAGGAAAAGAGACACAAGTTCTAGTGTAAATTTATGAAACCATCTTGGAAACAGACTCTGATGATCACAGGGCTAGATGGTCTCTGTTATCAACATCATCTCCAGGAGAGGAGCACTCACTTGCTGGCGAAGGCCATTATCTGTTCCTGGAGAAAGAGGAAAGGGGGTAAATGATACTTGGTCACTGCAGGTGAGGACAGGTGACTTCATCATGAAATAACCAAGGTGACGAAGGGAGAAACATGGCAGAGGTTACATACAGGAGTCCCTGCTTTCTTTCAGCTCTAAGAACAGGGCTGGCAGGGCTCCCCTATGACTGCAGTTACAGATGGTCGTGAGCCACAATGTGAGTGCTGGGGATTGAACCAAGGTCCCTCTGGAAGAATAGCAAGCGTTTTTCGCTGCTGATTCATCTCTCCAGCCCTCAGCCCTGTAGTCTTAAGTCCTTCCTACATAGTTCAAGTTACTGCTTAGATGTGGGCACCACAAACTTTGATATATACAAAGTTTCTATATCAAAAATAACTATATTAAAAATGTTATAAGCAAAAAAATGAACTCAAATTTAGAATGTCTGCTGTCCTTTCTCAGTAAAGAAAAATCTTGGAGAGCGGTAGGGGCTACTTACTTTGAGAGGAGACACTGCGTTAGTTGCCTGCAAGCCCCATGTCCTGAGCAGCACCAGTGGAGTGGCACTGGTTGAATAGAGCCTTTTCAATACGTCAGTAGCAGCCAGAAGAGCAGTATTGTGACGCTGCCTGTCTGTTTCATAGCCTGTGAGGTGGCTCATAGAACCTGGAGTTAAAAAGCAGGAAGAAAGGTCAAACCCCTACTCCAGCAGTAAAAGATCTCTTCCTCCTCCTCCCAGTAGACACTACCACATCTTGCTGCCTAGTGCAATTTGGCAACCCTGACCTTTACATGATGTCAGGGTACCTGAATCCTTACCTAAGTCCTTCCCATTGAAGGCCGCTGTACTGAGATGACGAACCAAGCTGGAAATATCCCCAAAGCCCATGTTGACACCTTGTCCTGCAAGTGGATGGACTCTGTGGGCTGCATCACTAAGAATAAAGCAGCATTCAGACGTGGCCTCCAGCAACAGAGAAAGGAGTGGCCTGCTCCATTATGGTCTTACCCAATGAGTGCCACCCGAGGCCGGACGTACTCAGCAGCATGTCCCAGTCCCAGAGGAAAGAGGGCTCTGCTTTTAGCATCCACCTTGGCTATACTTGGGGGCAACTGACGAGCTGAGACCCTAGTGGGCTTCAGAAGGGTGACGACATAGCGCAACATGGTGCTGGCTGAGTCGACGAAGTCTGTGTGGTTAGCATCACTCCACTGCATGCCATCAGCCCCCAAATGGTGAAATCTGGTTAGTGATTAGTAAACAGCTAAGGCCTCAACCCCTCTTTATAACCAATGCTAAAGGTAATGCTGCTTAACATGCCTAAACGGATCTTGTTCCCGAGTGACAAGCCCCTTAAAGCACATGCGAAACTCCATTTCCCAGTATTCCCCACGGGTTTTATTTCTGGGTTGGCCCCTGACTAGAATTGAACTTTACCTTTCACTAGTCCCCAGCAATAGCCACAAATTAGCTACAGTGAAGCTCACCTTATGTCTCTAAGCTTAGGTAAAGCGTAGAATGCCCTCCCACCTCTTATCTCCTGGGAACATCTTTAAACCCTCCTCTCTGTCCGCATGCTATGCTCTGCATGCATACATCTGTTACTGCACTTGTCATATTCTCTCACTTGACTGTGTGCATCCCGGAGCCTGTTACATAGAAGGCTCTACCCCAAAGGTGCTGTGCTGCACAGGAATATACAGTGCATGACCCACTAACCTTGGCAGGCCTTTACCAGCACAGCAGCCACAGCTTCCATTGTTTTTCATTTCCTGTATGCCCTCACAGAATCTAAACCAAGGACTACACTGGCTAAGGGGAACCTGCACGATTACTCCTTTTCCCCGTCCCCCAGTAGCTGGACAGGTGATACTCACAAAGGCAGAGTTGATGGCATCCACAAACTCTTCCTCATCCATGCTGACCAGCTCTGCTGCATGATCATGGGATGTGGACCAAACCAAGGAACTCAAGGTATCTGAGAGCTGTATCAAAAAAAGAGCATCAGCCTGGTGTGGTGGCGCATGCCTGTGAGCACAGCATACAGCAGGATGAGTGTCAAGCCTGCCTGGGGTATAGTCCTCAAAACAACAACAAAAACCTGCCTCTTCTGAATTTGGGTGTTTTCAATCATAAAGGAAACCAAGAAAAGGAAGCCATGCACGCATGGGACATAGTCCCTTTAAACCAGGCTGAAGGAAAGTGAAGTTCAAAGACTGAGGCTGGCTACCTTTGAGTTAACTGGCCGGAGGATCTCTTACCGGGAGCAGAGCAATAGGCCCTGAGGGGAGAAATCTTTGCCAGGCTACATTGTTTTCTGTGGCCTAGAATGGAAAGAAAGTTCTTATAAGGGGTACTGAGTTCTAAGGACAAGGTCCCCAGATGGCAGCTCCAGAGCTTACCTCTGATAAATGCAGAGTGGCCACCACAGCGGACTGGTCATAGGTCCAGCTAACATTCTGGATCCCGGCAGCTCGTCTTACTCCTGAGTTGTGCCCATCAGCACCAATCTGCGCGGACACAAGGGCCTACTAAGTCTTACAACCACTTCAAAATCAAACTGCTCCAGTGTCTGCCCTCCTGTCTAGTCCCAGGTGGAACGGGAAACCATCAGGCTTGTCTCACTCGCAGCCCTACAAGGACAGCCCTACAAAATGGGACCTCAGCCTGAGCTAATGGGACCAAAGTGGCTATCTGAACCAAGAGGTGCCAGCAATGGCCATATTCAACCAGAGTCTTTTGATATGTGAACTAGAAAAGACAGGCACAGAGTGGGTACTGCAGTTTAAAAAAGAAAAAGTTGGTGAGCAGAAAGAGAAACAAGAAAATGAGAGCCTCAAGGAGATGAATGGCACTGGGACTTCAGGGACAGAAAAAAGAACATGGCCCAAGTTTCCAACATTTCTGGGAGGCCTGGTTATCCTATCCTAAGGTGGCCCATGAGGTTGCTTCACATAAAGCAAACATCTAGCTCAGAATGCCTTGAATAGGGGGTAGTCGTTCTATAAAGAATAACAAAGTCCCCATGGTTTCCATCTGACAATACAGACTCTAGAATGTAAGGTATGGACATGCAAGACCCCCGACAAAGCAAGAATCTTCAACTACCAACAGTTTGGTCTGGAGGGTGCTGCCATCACCTAGGGTAATATGGACCCAAGGGCTGGAGTCTGTCATGGAAAACGGGGCAGGCCAGGCATAGTCAACAGCTTTGCTCCTGTAGAGAACCCTCACACGGTCTGCAGAAGGCAAAAGAGAAAGAAGCAAAACATCAGAAAGGTGGGTAAAGGACTGAGCACAAACTGTAAGTGCCTAAAAGCAAGGCTCCTGGATAGCCCTGTCCTGTCATTTACTGGCAAGCAAGAAAAGCAAGATCTAAAAGTAAGTCAAATCATTAACACTCTGGACCTGGAACTGCTGGTAAAGAGCAGAAGCCAAAGAACCACTCAATGTCAGAAAGATAAAAAGAGCAAGTACTAGCTGGGCATAGTGGAGCATGCCTTTAATTCTAGCAGATGCAGGCACATCTTTTTGAGTTTGAAGCTAACCTGGTCTACAGAGGGAGTTCTAGGCTAGCCAGAACTACACAGTGAAATCCTGACTCAATATCCCCATCCCCAACACAAATGAGAGAGAGAGAGAGAATTCTAGCATAAGGCTCTCCTCCTAATTTTACTGTGTCTGAACAAGGGAGGCATGATGACATGACACACACATCACAGGTTGAAATATGTGTTATACCTCAAAAGATTTTCTTCTTGGGGGCTAAATTATAGTTAGATGAAGAAATAAACTCTGGTACACAATCGCAGGGGACAATAGTAACAGATGACAATGATGTAGGTAGGTCAGTGGAAAAGCACGTGCCTTGCATGATGTAAATCCTAGGTTCAGTCCCAAGATAAAGACACAGGCACACAGACAGACAGACAGACAGACAGACAGACAGACAGACAGACAGACA